>LPNX010470256.1:307389-319928 GCA_001517045.1 Pseudotsuga menziesii | reverse complement strand
AGATTTCCACGAACCTTAGCCTTGTGTTTGGGCTCGGGTTATTCCGAACGTGCCATCAATAACGCATATGCGTTCTTGATTTACATTTCGGAAGTGCGTTTTCGATTTCCTAAGTGGCACCAAAAAGTGGAACCAACTTCGTGCGAGCGCCCATATACAAAAACTGGAATTCTTGAAGGAATACAAAACTGTTTTACTCTACATCAATAAGACTTAGTTATACCAATTGGATTAAGCTCATTTTTTTTACGTTGCTTGACCATGAAACATCCTTAAAGAATACCAAAAGATAACATACATATTCTTTATTTTCCCATGTGATCCTCAGGCTACTTTGCAAACCATTTAAACCAACTTAAGTCATAAGGACATTTCATACTACAAGCAAGGCATACTCAGGGTTATTTCTACTACAGCCATGTGCCATTTCTTTTATAATCGAAACTACATAGAAACATAATCAGGATACATAGCTTCTATGTTTATTTATATTTACCTTGAGTTTCATGTGCATGTTCTCACCCTTCTCTTGCATGAGGATTCAAGTATTTTCATTCACACTTCAATAATTCTATCCCCACAACAAATTAGGAGATTCTTCACCCGAAAATAAACATGAATCACATAGGTATTCTCTTGCAGGAGGATTCAAGTATTTTCATTCACACTTCAATAATTCTATTGTCACAACAAATTAGGAGATTCTTCACCCGACAATAAACATGAATCACATAGGTATGAGAGATATGATGCATTGACCACATATTGGAACAAAACAACACTAAAGCATCGTGTTCCTTGATTATGCTCAATACAATCCATACAACCATCTAAAATGCAAAACTATCTTTTCATTAGGATATTTATGTAAGCTGCATAATATCCCCATTGTTTTACCATGTACTGCCTACCTGATTGTCCTTGCAACACATTCCCTCCACTCACAACTTAGCTATAACCAGGTAAGCTCATTAATATCTGCATCCTCGAATATTCAACTATCAAAAAGGAAAACACATTAACCACAGATCATGTCATAATATGTACTTATTCAAATAATAAGATTAGTAACTTCAGCTTTCCTCCCAACCAATTGACTCTATTCAGAGTGTGCCAACCAATTAACTCTATTCCTTATCCCGCCGAGAGTTACCCCGCCGAGAGTCACCCCCGAGCTGGGTGACATCAAGCTAACTTTCATTTAACCCAACACATAAGAAGATAGCATCTACTGAAAATGCTAGTACTTATTGGATCAACCACCCACTCTATACTCAGTGCCTACTTTCGCAGGTCATACCAGCAGTATATATATTCCAAGGCATCGAATTAAATTTCCGACTCTGTTATGTTAAGTGGCTCTATTGGTTCTACATTTTGGCCCATATTGAGGCGAGGTGTCAAAGTTGAAGGAGCCTATCCACCGCAATATCAATAAATAAAAGGGATGTATTTGCACATTCGATCTACAGAAGATTTTCCAAACAATTATACTAGGGAATCCCCGAGTGCAATTGCGATTTGTATACACGCAAGATGGACATTCCTGAGCAACAATTTTCATTTTCGGCATATACAATAATAAACAGTGATGGGCACTTCATTTTCGGCGGGCACTCTCAATCTGAGATTCCCACATCTAGTGTACGCAATAAACAACTTCAAGATGGGCATCCTGTATTCTCCTTCAGAATGTAAAACCCATTTGCAATAAACATCATACATCTAGCCTTATAATCCTATGCAATAAACACATAGAGAGATGACACATTGTAAATGGCGATTTACACATTCAACAAACACACGCAATAGACTACATGCAGAGATGGACACTCCTAGCCTGCGATCTCGTATTCAGCATCGAGTACACATGCACTAAACCATATGCAGAAATGGGCATTCTCACCCTACAATCTCATATCTAATTACACATGCAGTCCACCATGGGCATTCTGGATATTACAACTCCTCATTCAACATATAGAACATATGTAATAAAAACAACATAGTGATTTTTCCCTCAGTTTATAAAAAAAATATCACACGCAGAAGTTTTCTGGACCCGCGATTTCTCTTTAAGCATAAACTTTTATGCAAGGATCAACGCAGAGGGGTGGCTACCTCCTTTACAACTCCACACTATGCAGAGCAGGCCCGAAAGCATTATGATTTTCAGCTTCAGTCAATAAAACAATAAAAGACAACAACCAGGAATGGCATAGCGAATTTTCTTCCAGTGAATTAAAATATCACATACAGAAGTTTTCTGGACCCACAATTTCGCGATTTCTCCTTCAGCATAAACTTTTATGCAAGGATCAGCGCATAGGGGTGGCTACCTCCTTTACAACTCCCACTATGCAGAGCAGGCCCGAAAGCATTATGATTTTCAGCCTCAGCCAATAAAACAATAAAAGACAGCACGCAGGAATGGCATAGCGAATTTTCACCCAGTTAATTAAAATATCACATATAGAAGTTTTCTGGACCCACTATTTCTCCTTCAGCATAAACTTTTATGCAAGGATCAGCACATAGGGGTGGCTACCTCCTTTACAACTCCACACTATGCAGAGCAGGCCAAAAAGCATTATGATTTACAGCCTCGGCCAATAAAAGACAGCGTGCAGACGATTTTTCATCCAGCTAATTAAAAATATCACACACAGCATACAGTGGACATTTCTGAAGCAAAAGGCAAGCAGTGGACATTCTAATTCATTTGACTCTGGCCAGGAAAAACTTCTAGCTTCCCCATATAAAGAAAACATTCCCAAATTAAAATAATGCACGTAAACAAAACGCCAAAAGGCAACAATTACCACTGGCCACTCCAAACTGGCAAATCCTACCCTTCTCCCGAACTGGATTTGTCTTTGCCCGATTGCTGGCGATTCCTTTTGCAAGCCTCCCTAATTTCCAGCCTCATCTCCATTTCTTCTTCAGGTTCTTAATGCTTGCTTATATATTTCTTAATCCCTCTTGACAAGTGGGATTAGGTCACCAAACCTGTATTTTAAGCGTATATATACATGTCTACTACATCGACATTGATAACAATGGATAACTTAGGAATCTAACATTATACAATTTCCATAACATGTCAGTTCTATTGCCAATAAATAACATATTTGTACCAGTTTACATGTACTGCACATACATTTTCCCAGCATTATTCTTTCCTATGGATGTCCTCCATCTCAACACTCCAAGTGCTAACAGTACTTCAAGTACGATACAAGCCACCCAACACATGGACGATACCCTATACTCTTCTTTAGGCATATCTCCTTCTGTGCTCTTCAGGGTACTTCACCAAGCTGAGGCACTCCGTTCTTGCACACCCCCAAAGCGCCTAGAGGTTATTCTCTTCACAGAGTCCCCCCACTCTTGTGACAGTCCTCTCAATGTCCCCCCACTCTTGTGACAATCCTCTCAATGTGTGCGGAACGAGTCTTAACAAAAATTCCTTACATCTGGGCGTCCCCAAAACGCATAGTGGTTCCTAGCTGGCCTGGGGAAGAATACGTAGCTTTCATTATCTGAAAGGGAACATTAATGTTTGGTAACAACAATATTGAAACATCAAGTAAAGAAAAACCTCGCGTTGCTATGGCAATGTTCACACAAAAAAACTGGGTTATACAAGTAGTTTTTGGAAAGCCACTAACAATTTAAACTGCTACTTGTACTGGGTATGAGACCACCAGCATTCAAAATTTCATCCTTTTCCCATAAAATTGTAACTTCACAACTACAAAATTTAAATTTGGATGGTCTCCTTACATCCATCATTAGCTATATTATTTTTGTGTTTGGCATTACTCTAGATTATACTTAGGATCTCCCTTTTTGGTCAAGAAAAATTGAGAACTATGAGTCGAAGGCTAACACCCTTACTACATGGACAATCATAGTTTGTAAAAACTATGTAGCAACCTTAAAAACAAGTTGAAAACTAGACCCACAGCAGTTCACTAACAGTGCCCACTTCTAATTTTTCCTTAAAAGAATTAAAATTTTCCCAATGACAGGGAAGGAAGCTCAAATGGCAACTTAGTACAGACATGTCTTCCATACAGATAGAAGGGGAATGTTGTAATTTGACTACCAAACATCTCTTCAATGGTCTGGATGGTTTGTAGTCAACGTAATTAATGCAACGAAATTTTACTTTTAATTCTTGTGCCTCTGACATTCATTTTTTTTGCTTTGTGAATGTATTTTTCTACACTACTTGTAGGCTATAAGCGTTCCTTAGTCAGGATTTCACAACGTGACATTCTTATGTTATTGGGACTATGTTCATATTTTATGTTTTTGAGAGCTGGAATGTTCCTTCGTTGAGACTCCACAACATGAAATTCTTATGTTATTTTGGGATTATGTTCATATTTTATGCTTTTGTATGGTTTAATTTTTAAACCTCTTGCGAATTTTGTGTATTAAGATGAAAGTAATAAATGCAATTAAATTTAAAAGTATTAACTAGAATTAATATAAGTCCAAAGAACAACAAATGATGTAAAATATACCTAACATCGGTTTCGTGGTCTAGTCAACGACTCGTTCTATATAAATATTACACATGATCAGGATGTGTACAAAGAAAAGAAAACCAAGAAATTATCGTTAGAAGAAAGGTGTGAAAGGAATGGAGACATTTTGGAAATTATCATACGGTATCTACTGCACTGGTATCTACAACCATTCATAAACTAATTTATTCCCTAGCCAGCTCGATCAGTATCAGCATCCGAGTCAATGCCTGTTGTCTCATACCCAGTACCTGTAGCAGTTTAAGCTATTTATTTAATTAATCGAATCTCAACAGCTCATTCACTTCGATTTGCCTATAGATCTCTAGCTTTCGTTTCTGAAGTCTCCTCTCTCAGAACCTTGCAAGAGTTATTCTTTGAAGGGAATCAAATCGCGTAATGGACTCTGCCACATTTTCTGAGTATTATTCATCCTTGGAGTACGTGTATGCACATTCAAAATTCCACCGTTTGATGACCATTTAGTATCATAGATCAATGGTTCACAGTTAAGAGCTATTGCAAATGGCTAGCAAGTTTCTAAGTTGGAAACTTCTTAGAGCTATTGCAAATGGCTAGCAAGTTTCTAAGTTGGAAACTTCTATTTCCCTCGCTAGCTCGTTGTTTTTAGTTGTTGCTGGACATTTTCTAACTCCCTCAAAAACCAGGCCTTGTAACCCTAAACGTAGAAGTAAAAATGTTGCCATTTCCGTCTCTTATACTCTTTTTAGAAGCATGTCCAGTACAATCGATCTTCCCAATAACACGCAATGGCATATATTCAAGTATGGACTTCGACCTCTTTTTACTTTACTCTTCCCGTAAAACTTGTTTGTAACTATTCCACCTCTTTTTACTTTACTCTTGTCCAAGTGCAACTACACAAGTTGAAATTTAAACTTGAAAAATTAATATTTCAACAAGTTTTTCAAAATGTTAAAATTGGTAGGACTTTGGAGCGTACTCTTTTTACCTCAACAGTTCTTACCCTTATTCTAAAGACTTCTAACTTTTACACCGTGAAATGTTTATGGATTATTTGATCTTTCACTTAAACTGTAAATGTAAACAACATTTAGTCTCTCTAAGAGTATAAACATGTTTCACCTTTTACATAGCTTCAATTTACAATCTTCTTCTTTATATAGACATACTAAATAGCTTCTTTCTCAAGCTCCCGACTTAAGCATTAAAGTGTGTTATAAGTATCCACCTAGAAACTTAAGTTCAGCAATTTAATTCGACCGGTTTACATTACACAGAGTTGAACTCTTCAACCTCTCAATGAAAGTGACACAACATGACCAGCTATAGACTTCATCTGCTAACAAAATAAGAGGATCAACGAGTAATTAATATTTCCAACACTCCCTCTTAATTATGGGCATATGGGGATCTTAAAACAAAATGTTTCAGAGCTTAAACTTGCTCTATTCATGACAAACTTCACTGTGAAGAACTTGTCATTCCAAGATAACTTCGCAAATACTAGAATGTATCTTTTTCCAATGGTTTTGTAAAGATGTCTTTAAGTTGATCTTTAGACCTGCAAACTTCTAAGAAAAAATCTTTGTTGTTCACCAATAATCTTTTGAAATGAAATCTTGTGTCGATGTGCTTGGTTCTCTTATGAAACACATGGTTCTTAGGGAATGAAATGGCTGAATTGTTGTCCCAGAAAATGGTTGTTGGTTCTTGTTCGTTCTGCCACAAGCCTTTTAAAATTCTCTACATCCATACAACTTGACATGTAGTGTCTGTAGCTGCAACATACTATGCTTCTGTTGAAGACACAGTTACAATGGGTTGTTTCTTTGAAGCCGATGACACAATAACTATACCAAAATGAAATGTGTACCCACATGTGCTCTTCCTTTCATTTGTGTTTCCTCCATTGTCACTATTAGTGTAACCAATGAGATTAAGACTTTCTAAGGTTGAATACATTATACCAAGATCCTTTGTGCCACTTACATACTTCATAATTATTTTACATGCTTATCAATGAGAGTCTTTTAGTGACTCCATGAATCTCGAGATCATACTTACTCCATACATGATGTGTCACATCCCCTAGCATCCACGAGAGCAAGAACACAACTTGCCCATGAAAGTAAGATAAAAATGCATTGAAATAAAACATACATAGATGCATAACAATTGCAATTATACTGCAGAAGCAATTCATCCATTCAACCCATTATACATGTTCAACATTTTTCATTAAGCAACAAATACAATTGCAGAGACAAAATAGACAAGAATAGTTATCTTGAAATAATCTTGTCCCGTAGCGAGCTACGTCGCTGCAACGTTCCACCCAACCATAGGCCAATTTTCTCATCAATCTCTCAGGAACACTTCCACCCCCAAGTTGGGCATGATTCCCATAAGGAAGAAGGGAACACTAGTAGGCTCATGCATAGCAAAAGGTATATCAAAATTTATCCAAGACAAACAGAGTTGGGTTTATGAGGCTGCTAGAGAGGTGGAACGTTGAATTACTAAACTATTGAGATCAATCATAGAGCTATGGACACCTGCACCAAATATGGCTTGACTTCTAAACATCTATACACCCAATACAAGGAAGCGTCCCCATCTTTGCTACACAGTCCCTCACGATATTCCTTCCATCCGAGTGCCATTCAGGTTGTGCAAAGAAGAAAACCAACCCCTCCAGATCTATGTGAGGTTCATTCATACACTAGGTTTATCAATCTCCTTTAGACCAAATTCCACTCCCAACTAGTTCAGATCAAAGAAAAATATGAACACACAGCAAAATACAAAATTCTGGGTTGAGGAAAAACAGTTTCGACAACAAAACGAATTATCAAGATGGGTAAAAATAGCCCTTTAGAATCAATTTTATTTCTAGATATGTTCATGGCCCTAAGGTGGCCAAAACAGACTCAACAACACCCAAAAAACGTGGGTCTCTTGTCCCACTCGCTGACATTGGCAAAAAACAATTTCGATCTTGGAAAACAATTGGAAAATGCATCCAAATTGTGGGGGAGGAAACCGAGCCACTCATAATTACAAAAATGATTTCCTAGCCTCAAGAAATGAGGTAAACAACCAAAAACGTGACTGAATAAACACACAAAAAGCTCAAACTGCCTCCAAGAGCCCAACGTGAAGGAAAATAGTGAGAAAAACATGAAAACGTGAAATCCTGTTGGAATGGGAAGACGTTTTTCAGTTTTTACTTTTTCCAAGGAGTGTAAATGTGTTTCCCAAAAACTGATGGGTACTCTAATTCGAATTTGGGCTGCCATACCTTTTCCATCCCATGCAATAACCAACTCAACCAATTTTTGGCAGTAATAAATGATTGGATGAATAAAACAAGAAATGCAACTCACGGTTTTGATGGATTATCCCTTTGACATTTGGATTTTCCCCATTGGCCCAAAGGTTTGAATATCCCCCCCCTTATCCTTAGGAAACCATGCCCCCGTCTCATTATTTGTTGCATTGACATAGTTGGTTGTGGGTTTTTAATTAAATTGCATATTTACACGATGTCCAAAATTATAATGTGTCAGCTAGCACAAAATACTATTGACAATGATTTTTAATCATCGAAACATAAAATGCTAAATCGATGGTGGGGATTTTTCCTTTAGCTCCACACCATGATTAATTACAATATATACATCATATACATTTAATGCAAACACAGTCAAAACTGAGGTGTTAAATGATGTCTGGTCTTGTCGTTATTAAATACATAAGACTACCAACAATCCTTTTAAACAATGTAGGATCTACAGTTGATCCATCACCATCCTTTCTCAATTTTAAACCTGTTATTACTCGTGTAGAAGCTGTCTTGCAATTAGACATATTGAATCTTTTTCAAACTACAAATTTATACTTAGACTATGATATAAATATACCACTTTTAGACTTCTGAACTTCAATGTCGAGGAAAAATTTCATAAGCACCAAATCAGTGATTTCAAATTCACTTTCCATGACTACTTAAAATTTTTTTATGCCAAAGTCACTAGTAAATATAAGAATAATATACATACAGGAAGACAATTAACATCTTACCTTTATCATTGACTTTGGTATACATCGTTTGTTCCCTTTCACTTCTGTGAAATCCATTTTCGATGAGATAGGAATTAATCCGGTAGTACCAAGCTCTAGGAGCTTGCTACAAACCATAGAGTGCATTTTTCAGACTATACACTTTATTCTCTTGAACTAGAACTTCATAGCCTTATGCTTGTTCTACATATACTTCCTCTTCTAGATAACCATTCAAAAATGTCAACTGAACATCCATTTGATAAAAATACTATTTGCTTTGTGCAACAATGGCCAAGATTGTTCTGACTTTATCCATGCATGTGACACGTGCAAAAGTTTCATTGAAGTCTATAACGGGCTGTTGTGTGAACTCTCTTACGACCATTCTTTCTTTGTGCTTCTACACATTCCCATCAACATCTTGCTTTTTCTTGTAAATCCATTTGACATTGATTACATCTTTATCTTTTGGTATATCTACCAGATCTCATGTTTGATTCTTCTCAATGCATTTTATTTCTTCATCCATGGCTTGTTTCTATAATTCATCTTTGATAGCTTTCTCAAATGTTAGTGGATCATATATTGGAGAAAATACTGCAAAGAGAGAGAATGAATTTGGTGTAGCAGCTTCATATATTTCACATAGACTTCTTGTCTTCACTTGATTTGTTGATGTCGATCTCAACAAACTACTTGATTGAGTTTATTGTCCACATGGTGTGCTTGTCAGCATAGATTAAGTTGTGACTTGTGTCAAAGTTCCTTGTGTTGAACCATGTCGTGGTGTCGTAAGAGTCGACACTGTTGCAACATTTTCACTTGCATGGGGTATTTGAACCTCTTCCTCTATCATGACGTCATGGCCGAAATTCAACACAATCTTGACATTTATGTCAAGAGTTCCATTCCATGATTCATTCTAGACAAATTGAACATCCCGAATGATAATCACTTTCCTTTCGACAGAAGCGTACAACTAGTATTATTTTGTGTCTTCAGAATAGCCAACAAAGATATTTTTTTTGTCCCTTGTTGTGAGGTTTCTTTCTCACCTCATTTGGAACATGATCATATGCAACACAACAAAGAAATTTTAAATGAGCAACATTGTGATTCATACCTTTCCATGCTTCTTGAGGAACTTTGTTCTTCACACTATTTGTGGGACAACGATTCATAATATAAATAGAAGTTGCCACTGCCTCAGCCCAATATTCTTTTGACAAATGCTTGGCTTCCATCATGATGCATGTCATCTCCATAATGGTTTTATTCCTTATTTCGGCAATACCGTTCCGCTGAGTTGTATAGCATGAAGTGAATTGCTTGTGTATGCCATGAGTCTTGCAAAAATATAGGAATTCATTTCAAACATATTCACCGCCTATATCTATCCTTAATATTTTGATGTCGTGTCTCCTCTGGTTCTCTACGAGTGTCTTGAACTGGTGAAAACAACTAAATTCATAGCATTTATGTTTCAAAAAATATACCCATGTTTTTCTTGAGTAGTCATCAATAGAAGTAAGGAAATAATTGTAGCCACCGATGGATGATGTGTGAATTGGACACGGGGTATTCACTTAGTGAAACCATTTCATAATGCCTCCATTCATGGGATATTAAAGAATACCCATAATTTTACTACATATTGATAACTACTTACAAGTATCCTTTTGTTGATCCCCCCTCCCAATACATATTTCCAATTAAAAAACCCCGATATTTACAATATATTCCTTATTTTTACTAGAAACCCCCTGAATTCCTATAAACCCCCCATACCCTATTCCCTGTCCCCCAATACCTACAATATATAGACCTTATTTTTCACAATAAAAAAAAAACCTTTATGAATGGATGTAATAAGATATTGCTCAACAAAGTGAATCCCCCATGGCATTGGACCAAAAATATCAGAGTGCACAATCTCAAGTGGTGTGCGTGCTCTCTATTACTTTTTGACTCGAAAAGTCTCTCTATGTTGCTTTCCAAAAATGCATCCTTCACTAACTCTTTATGTTTTATCGATCAATGCCAATCCTTTCACCATATTATTTGTGTGAAGTAGCTTCAGCCCACCAAAATCTAGATGTCCAAATATGAAATGGCATAGCAAGGATTCATCCTGAACTTCTTTTTGAAATGCAACCTAAAAATCAATGCTGCCATTTTCTTTCTTGTCGAAGTGCTTGTCTACTTCCTTGCTTCCTTCCTTGAATTCAGCTCCTGTATTTGTCTTTCCTTTCATGTCTGGAATTATCATCAATGGAAACAAGTGATTTTTTTTCATTGGCACTTATTCTATCAGTTGGTTTCTTGGATGCTTGTCTTTAATTACACAATAATCACCTTCTATGTATACTTTGTAACCTTTCTGTATCAGCTATCCAATGCCCAACAAATTATGTTTCAACCATTCGACATGATAAACATCATGCATGTTCTTCCTCTCACCCTATTCGATTAGAATATCAACAGTACCTTTTCCCAAAACAGTGACTTGGACATTATTTCCAAGTGTGACATCAGTTTGAACTGATTTATCTAGACTGGAAAACAAACTTGAATTACGAGTCATGTGATTAGTAGACCCTGAATGTATGCTTGGCGGTAATTACTGCTACTACTCTTGGAATAATGCTTTCATGCATGGCTTAGTGTATGTAGAACATAGCCTTTCCATGTTTCTTCCTATGTTCCCTCAAAGCATCTTTCTCAGCTTTAGTGAGATTATTATATGCTCCCAGATATGTTGGCTCTGCATAGCCACTTTGGATTATCTCCCACACATCTTGTCCTCTAAACGAAGCCTTCATTGTTAGAGATCAATATTCATAATTCTTTCTTGTGAAGATTGGATTTTGCAAACTCCACATGTGTGAACTAGAAGTAGAAGCCATATTTTTATTTTTCCTTAGAGAAATTACTTTTTCATTTTTTAAGAAAATGTTTCTTTCCTAAATCCGCTTGATACCAGTTAACAAATATGAGACGACTAAACTTGAGTTACTATTGAGTTATAAAATTTTCACGTGAGGACTTCGACCTCTTTTTCCTTTACACGATACCCTTATGTTTTACCTCAACCCACTACCTCGACAACAAGGTTTACTTCGACCAACTTAATGGACATATTTTACCTCGATTGGCTTACTCTATAGGTTTTACTTGGAACAAATTACTTGACTTAACCACTTTTAGTTGAACTTTTACAAAAGGATATATCCTAGTCTAAAGAGTTAATAAATGAAAAATATTTTTCACGGACCGGTAACATGGAGTAAAACGCGACACAATTATAATTCGATATACTAACAAAAAACGTATGACCAAATATTAAGTAGACTTGTGCCGATGTAACAATAAAACCAGTGTAGATCCAAATCCTAGGCTCTATCAAGCGCCGAGAGGGATCAAATCTCCCAAGGTGCCAACCTCTTCCCAGGTATTGCACTCAAAGAGGGTACATCAAGGAGGTTTGTACCTTGGGAGATTTGATCCCTCTCGGCGCTTGATAGAGACTAGGATTTGGATCTACGTTGGTTATCTTTGCATTCAGAACAATGCTCCCCTTGCTTAGCATGTAGCAAATTCATTTATGAGATAATGTAGCAGCATTCTTCAGCGCTTAGCTGAGTTTTAGCATGGTGGAAGAGATTGAGATTCTCTTCACCATTTTCACTTGATCCAAACATGGTTATAAATTCAGTCATCCAGCGATAGAGACTTGTATACAACTACTCTGTAAGTCTAATCCCCACACAAAGATGAAGCTAATCTCCTTCCTCTTCTCAGTTATAAAGAATATTAGGTAAATGAGAAAAGCCAACATATGAGACTTTCGCACTACTTGACTTTATTTGATCATTATTAAATTTGATCATTATTATTAAATTAAATTTGATCATTATCAAAGAATTTATGAATGTAGACCTTCGCACTACT
>LPNX010470256.1:173246-307164 GCA_001517045.1 Pseudotsuga menziesii | reverse complement strand
CATGCAAAATTACAATTAGATACAATACTTAATTTCAATATCTTTATTAAAATAAAGTAAAAGAGAGAGATTCGCATGTTCTAACATGTCATAGGAAAGTTAAAACATACACTCCCAGAAATTCAATCATTTAGATTGCATAGACCAAATTACATACCGCCACCCCAAAACTTTTGGATTTCAAATATAAAATATACTATATCAACGCAAACTGAATTGACTTGGATTTCTTTATCTTGGGAAAGAGCAGCAAAGCTTTGTACATAGATCCATGATAACCTAGGATCCTCTACAACATTAATATCGCTTCTCTTACTGAAATGATATACCTGCAACAACATCATATAAATATTTGTAGCTTCCATTACAATTACAACACGAGTATGGAAAACTGTCGTAAGCTCAATTCATGGAGGCCATGGCTGAGATGACTACGAGGACTCTGCAATCTGGCTCTCAATGAGTGCAGAATATGAATGACTCGGCTGTGAATCATATCAATTCTTTTATTGTGGAGGAGTGTTCTGAAGTACGAATAGTATCTTGAAACTTTGGTGCAAATATCTGTTAGATGCTTGGAGGGGGGAATCTCTATTAGATGACTTCACTTGCATATGGGAATTGTGGAAATTATAAATTCTTTGTGGCATATGTAGTGCAAAGGTCTACATTCATAATTGTTGCGAATTCTATCTTATTTCACTGGAGATCCCTTCAGGCCCTATTCTTAACATATTCAAGTTAAGGGCTGTAGAGATGCAATTCTGGAAGGGCCAAGTGGTTACTTATGGAATGGGATGATACATGGTTCTGGTACCTTGGCATTTTTCAAAGACGGCTGGGAAATATTTGTCTCTGATCATTTGATACAACCTAATGATTTTATTATTTTTAGGCATGTGAACGATATGTATTTTCTTGTGCAAATATGTGATGGCAAGTGGTTATGAGAAACAAAGCACTTTCACTTTTAAAGATTGTGAATATTTCCATTTGAATAAGTGAAGCATGTCCACAATTTGCAGCCATAATAGCAATATTATGGCTGCAAATTGATAATGGAGCAGATCTTAAGAAAAAGTGCCGTACAATTTGGTGATGTTGGCGAAGGATTTGATCTACATCGATGGTTATCATAGAAGAAGAGATTCCTCAGCTCAGCACTCGGGAGACTGATATTCAACAAGGTGACACGTAATGCACTCTACTCTAGGCTTCAAATAGCGAGGTGTTTGATACCATTTTATGAGTCAATGCAGAATTCTTCTATTATAACTGTAATCTGGAAAACATCTGAAACCTGCCCGGAAATCTGAAAACAAATGCAACCCAAGGCAATAACTGCGACAGCAAAATCCTCAACTGTTTAAGAGTACTGACAGTGAGGAGATAAGCAGACTGTATCAGAGAACGCAGATTGGAGAAAGTGAACACATACAGAAAGCGATATCCCTGTGGCTCGATTGTTTGTATTTATTTGTTTGTCTGTAAATTGGCATGAATTTAATATTAAACACAGTATATCGAGCATATAGTGTGTTATTATGCAATTCCAGACGCAGGAAGTGATGTCTATGTTTTTATTAATTTACAATTTATGCAAGATCTGGCTTACAATATGCAGATCCGGCTTACATTCTGTTTGTTGCTGTTGCTGGATCAAGGTATAGCTATGATGTAGTTTGTGATACTTCTTGCTATTTATATAGTTGTTGTTTTTTTTCTTCTAATTTTCTATGTAACGTTACTTATAATTTTTTTTTCTATTTTTTTATAGCCGACATAACTTTAGCCGACATCTATGTAGCGTTACGTAACGCTTCAACGTTACGTAACATTACAAGATCTACCCCATACTGGGCTGTAGAGCGCCTCTCAGTGCAATAATAATAAATTACTATTAAATATAATTACTATAAAATATAATTAATATTAATTTATTATTTAAAGAATAGTTAAAGTCAATAGTCATGCCCTTTGGCGAAAAGGTGCAAGAGAGACTTATATATACTTATTCTATCTACATAAGGTTTTTACCTAAAAAACAGATTTTACCGCTTAAGTGGTATTACAAAAACCTTTCCTCGGGCTTCACTGATCACGAGCTAGTAGCTTTCATCTCATAATTTTTTATCATGTTGGTCATTGATCAGATTTTGGCCATTTCCCATGCAAACTTCCACCTCCCCACACTACTCTCTACCACCCCCACTTTGTTAAAAATCTCTCACGCTCCTCTTCACACTCCATTTCTCCACCGCTCCACTCTTTGCAAAATTATATATCAAATACATAACTATACAAGTGATAACCTATCTTACATTTTAAGAAAGAGTTGATTACTTAAAAAATTAAGGGACTATTCTTACCCATTATTATATTGATAGAATTTACTAAGAAGATAAAGGAACTTGATTTAAAAATTTAAGGGAATATTTTTACTCATTATTATCTTGTAAGGATTTACTAAGAAGATAAATGAAGTAATTTAAAAAATTATGGGAGCATTCTTACTCATTATTATATTGAAAGGATTTACGAAGAAGATCAAAGAAGTAATTTAAAAATTTACAAGAGTATTTTTACTCATTATTATATTGAAAGGATTAACTAAAAAGATAAAAGAAGTAATTTAAAAAGTTACTAGAGTATTCTAACTCATTATTATATTGAAAGGATTTACTAAGAAGATTAAGGAATTAATTTAAAAATATTTTTTTAAAGAAACTAAAGTTTTATATGAAAGGTTATTTAAGCTTTTAAATAATCTATTTCCAAAAAAAAAAGAGGCCACTATTTTGGAAAATATAATTACCATTATATTTTGAAAACTTAAAAAATAGATTTTATAATAATAATAATTCTTTTTTTGAAATAATAATTATTTATTGTGAAAATTATATATTAAACTATATATAGTTCATATAAGATTAATAATATTATTATTATTAATTCATTAAATTAATAATTATTATTATTCGACAATGGTTAGAAAAAATGGACTCTTATGGTGAAAATCAAGAAAGATTATCTAAGACCTACTCAAAAGTAGTTGTTAACATCCTAAAACTTGAAGGATCTATTCAAACAAAATGTATTCGCATTTCTATTTGTCGTACCAAAAAATGAAAATTTCATTAGTGACACTTTGACAAATCAATTATTAATCCGAGAATCAAGTATAGTAGAAAAGAGATATAACTACGATCCGAAGCAATATGAAATTACGAACTTACAACTATCAATTAATGAGTACAAGTTCACATGCCAATTCAATGTTTCAACTATATATTTAAATGAAGTCGACGTCATTCTAGGTTCACCCTCGATGGAAAAATTGGGATGAGTCATCTTAAATATGAAGAATTTTGTTTTAATGTTTTCATATAAGAAGAAGAAAATCACACTGCAGGATGTTTCAATGAAATTAGATTCATATGATGTGTCACGTGAAGATTTCAAAGACATTTTGAAGATGATTTCACAAGAAGATAAAAAAACAAGACAAAAGACGCAGAAAGAATTAGACAAAGTCATCATCGATAAAGAAGAAGAGATATCCGGTTTAAGAGATCATAATCAGAAGTTTCTCCTTCAAGTGAAGAAGGATAAATATAGAGCACATCACCATCAAAATATAGAGGAGGAAAATCGATCTCTGCAAAAGAAACTAGTAGAGTTTAAAGGCAACGTGAAATTGTAAGAAGAAATGATCATGAATCTTAAGAATGATAAAGATTTACTCGAAAGCAAGTTAACGAATATTCAGGAAAGGACATCAAAACCTTTGGGATCAAAAAACAAGTTGAGGAAAAAGAATCAAATAAAAATATAGTCATCAATACATTAGAAATACAAGTCAATCGAGCAGAAGAACAAACAACAAGAAATCCTTATCGACACCCTAATTATAAACGTCCTTTTGACCAACGACGAGGTCAAACTAAACACACAAGAGGATAGATGATGTGAGATAAGAAAGAACGTCAAATTAAAATACAAAACAACAAATAAGAAGACCCACCCCACAAAGTGATCAAATAACTTCGATAAAAATAGATTTGGGATGGACCACATGAGAGACGATGCGACAATTCTTGTGGGTAATCTGTAACTCATATCGACTCGTTTCATCAAATGTCGCAATGACTAAACACAAAATATCGAGAGATAACATTACAAGAAAAAAATCAAATGTAATCATTGTCTTCAAACAAGATTTGAGGACAAAGCTTCCCTTAAGGGAAAGGGAATGTAATAATAAAATAATAATAAACTAAGATTAAATATGATTAATATTGATTTATTATTAGTAAAGAATAGTTAAAGTCAATATTCATTCCCTTTGGTGAAAAGGTGCAAGAAAGGCTTATATAATCCCTCGAAATTGCATTTATTAATCATCTTACATATTATGATTTATTCTTACTTATTCTATTTACATGGGGTTTTTAGGTCTAAAAAGCATATTTTATTGCTTCAATCTACCACTTTGTCGTAAAACCTCAAACTTTTACAGGGTGAAATGTTTATGGATTCTTTGATCTTTCACTTAAACTCTAAATGTAAACAACATTTACTCAAGTAATTCTCAATAGAGTCTGTGCTTAAATAAACATGTATTCAACCATAAACTATTGATTTATATAACTTATCGGGACATAGCAAATAACTATTGCCGGGTGCATCCATGAAGCTGGGTTATACTTTTTGGAAAGGCGCTTTCTGCAATAACACAAAAACGCACATCAATCAAGCAATTTTTAAACCCTCGATCAATTTCTTAACACCTCTATCGAGGGTTTAACAAATGATCGAACGAGGTTTTCTTAACCCTCGATCAAGATTCTGCTAAACCCTCGATCAAGGTGTTAGAAACTCCATCAAGGGTTTAGTAGAAGCTCGATCAAGGGTTTTGAGAAAACCTAAATCAAGGTGTTAAGACCTCGATCGAGGTCCCTATGAAAAAAAATTATAAAAACGGTCGCGGGGACCCCAACCTCTTTTTGGCATTTTCTCCATAGGAACCTCGATTGAGCTACATTGCAACCCACTGAGCTGAAGCCACAAACAACCCAACCACAACTTACCTTTCACCACGATGGAGTCGGAGCAGAGAGGTAACATCCTAAATTAGTTTTTGAAATTTAAATCAAATTTTACTTCTTCTTTTTTAAGTTTAAACATTTTAGGTTAAAATTTAAAAAAAGCATTGTTATACATGTTTTTAGGTTAGTTTTTTTTTGTTAAATATGTTTGAAATTTGTACGAGAAAGAAGAAATTCTACTGGATTGTTAACATATTTAATTTAAATATGTTGTTTATTTAATTATATATATATATATATATTGTCAATATAGCGTTTATGCTGCCAGTTTAATTTTGAAATGTGTGTGGGGCAAGCAGAAATGCTGCCCAATTTTTTTAAATCCTTCGAAAATACACAGAGGATTGATTTTTTAAATATTTGTTTGACACTGAGTTTAACTTACATTTGGTTGATTTTCCATAGCTTCTTATTGGTTGTAGATCTAACTCTTTCCAAATTCTTGATTATAGATGTACAAACCATGGCCTCCAAGTTTTCCATACTAGAGAAGATTAGAAAGTGAAACAAGTTGAGCTTCAAACTTGTCAAAAATATTAAATCAATGAAGATAAGATAGCACTTGCTTATGTATTATTAAATGTTAAATTTCTTGACTTTGGTGATAAAATCTAATTCTATAGAGAAATTTTGATCAAATTGGAGCTTAGTTATTGTAAAGAAGAAAACTTATAATATTGTAATGTGAAATTTGAACTGATTTTTTAGTTAAATTCGTGAAAAAAAATTTAATCACTAAAAATAAACTGATGATGATTAACTGATGCTAAAGCTAAATATGTGTTTTGATCAAAATTACTACATAATTTTCTTATAAATACAAGGCTACCATGCTTGACAAACATTTTCCTAAGCATGTTTTGGTTTCCCCTTAAAGCCATTCATTCTTAGTTTCCAAAAATAGGCTTATATATGTCTTCCATCAAATTTCCAGGAATAGAATAAAAAGATCCACTTTTTAATTTGCATTGATTTCTTCAACAAATATAATTTAACAATTGGAAAATCATAAAACCTCACGGATATGACCACATGAAAACAAGATGATGAAATCTCCTCCTAAGTGGGCATTGCTAGAAATAATGTGAAAGGAATAATGGTCAATCATTGGAACTATTATAAGTTATTGTTTGAATCAAGTTCAAGTTGGTTACATGTGTCTTAGTTATTTTTAGATGTCTAGATTCCCTTTTCTAGGATCTAGAGAGTTCATCTATTTCTTATATATGTACCATGTTTTCAAGTAATAGATCAATAAATTGTGAGTGAGACATTTCATCTCACACTGTATGTGATACTCTTGTGTATCTTTCTTGTTTTGTCATTTTTTTTTTTAATTTTGGTATTAGTGTTAGTATCGGATAATTTATTAACTCCCTTAAGGGAGATCTTTGGATCATGTGAAATCCTTGAAAACTGATCTTTTTGTACAAATATAGGATTAGCCTAGTATATGTGAGAGCATATTGTTTTGTGGGTGATTTTTTTTCTTGTTTGTTGTTGTGTTGTTGTGATTTTGCAAATTACGAGTTTATGAAAGAATCCACCCATATTCCAAATAAAATTCAGATCCACAAGACAAAGTCTCATCGCAATCACCACATGCTTGCTTGAGAATAAGATAAGATTCGATCTAATGCATTCCCATGGGAAAAAGTGCATTATTGAATGACAAGTTGGAGCTTGAAAACAAAAGTTATCTGCTAAAGATTGTATGAGATTGTTGGAAGAGGAGAATTGTGATCACCATTTTTTTGGGTCTAATACCAATTACAATAGGTTTGCAATTTGACTAATATAGTTAAACACATTCACATAAGACAATTATGTAGATTTTTTATAGTTTTCAGCCACCAATTTCAAAGGAAATTTTCACACTGTTTATGACATTCTCATAAAATAAAAGTTTTGGAAATAAACAGTAAATTTTCAGCCTTCAAAACAATATTGTAACTACTAATGTTTTAATGACAGAAAATAAATATCAGCACACCATTCAAACACACAATACTCAGAATTTTCGGCCAATGGCCTTGGAAAAACCCACAAGGGGAAAACGAGTCAGAGAGAGAGAGAGAGAGAGAGAGAGAGAGAGAGTTTATTGTTTCTTCAGGATAAAAATCAGGCATGAATTTATAGTAAGAAATCCAACTTATCTCAACCCAGAAATTTGACCAGCAAGTTGTCTCAGTTTCCATGCAAGGCTGTCTCGATTTTTGTGCTATTTTCTTTCTCGAAAAACATGCCGAAATGACACCTTAAATATGACCTTGAACTATGTTCCAGACTGCCTCTAAATTAGTGTTGTACCGTCTACAATAAATGCAATAGTATGTCCCTCAAATTTTGTGCCACAAAACCACACGTTCTACCTCGAGATTCGTGCCTTAAGATATGAAAGTTGTGCAGAAAGGTACAGTCTGTACTACTTATATGGACCTCGGTTTTTGTGTTGTATTCCCTATGTATGGCCTCGATATTTGTGCAAGGTACACACAACAATAAATGTTATTCTCCTTGATTAGTCTTCCCAACAAAATCCTCAATATTCGAGCCCACAAGATGAATTGTATGGTTGTCTCGATTTCTATGCCAAATTCGTACCCCTCCTCGATATTCATGCCCACTGTATTTTCTCTAGTAGGAAGCCTCAATACGCATTCCCACTCTCTCCTCATGTCTCTCTTCTTCAAACTCATCAACAAGAATGAATTCATTTACCTTTTCCTTGCTTTTTGTCTCTAACCATAAGTAGGTGAAGAGATCTCAATCCAATGGCTAAGAATCAATTAGATCAATGGTTGAAATTAATTGCACACATTTTAATATAAAAATGTTAATTTCACTCACCCACTTAAATTTATCAAAAAGTGACTTTAGACATTAAAGTCACATTAAATGTCACTTAGGGAAATTAATACAAGGTTCACTTTATTTTCCTTCACCAGGTGACTAAAGGCTAAAGTCACCTAGGGGAACACTTCCCTAGGTACAAAACTAACACTCCCTCTTACCGAGGAAGGTTTTTCTGCACCACTCCAAACTTGTCTCTGAAGAATAAAAACTTGCCCCTCCCCAAAGACTTCGTCAGAATGTCTGCTACCTGTTCATCTGTGGAAATGTACTGAAGCATCACTGCCCCTCTCTAAACATAGTCTCAGATGAAATGATACCTGACCTCAATGTGCTTTGACCTGTCATGGAAAATTGGATTCTCAGAGAGCTAGATGCAACTCTGATTGTCATAATAAATCACCGTAGGCCTAAGCTCCTGACCAAATAGATTCACCAGCAACTTGCAAAGCTACAAGGCCTCACATCTGGACAAAATAGCTGCCGTATACTCAACCTCTACAGTACTCAACACAACAGAATTCTGCTTCTGAATGAACCACGGCATTGCTTCTAAGCCCAAGCTGAAACAACATCCAAAAGTACACTTTCGGTCTACCACATTACCTACCCAATATGATTCTGTATAACCAACCAGTGTGATCCCCTTTAATATACCTGTAGTCCAACCTAAAATCCATTGTCCCTCAAAGATAGTGCAACACATCTTTTGGAGCGACCTAATGCACACTCCTAGGCTCAACCATGAGCTGGCTAAGAGTGTTCATTGTAAAACACATATGTGGCCGAGTGTTGACCAAATACGTCTATGACCCGATAAGCTGATGGTACAAAGTAGGATCCACTAACTCTCCCTCAAAAGCATGAAGCTTCTTCTAGTTGGTGGTCATAGGTGTAGACACAGGCCTGCAATCCTCCATCCTGAATCTCCTCAAAATGTCAACTGTGTATTTTCCCTGCCCCAGGAAAATATGTCCAAGCTCTTGCCAAACCTCCAATCCCAAAAAATAATGCATCAGCCCAATATCAGTCATCTCATACTCTGTTGCAAGATCCTTATTGCAAGATGCAATGGGTCTCTCTCTCCCTGTGATAAACAAGTCATCAGCATATAGCAGAAGAACAAGCGGATCATCTCCAACCATGATGAAGTAGAGATTCGGATCTGCTTCACTCTTCTAAAACTGTCATACTCAGCAAGTAAGAATTGATCCTGGAGTACCAATCTCTAGGATCTTGCTTCAGCCCATAAAGGGCCTTCTTCACCCTGCATAGATGTGTCTCTCTGTCATGTATCTCAAAGCCATGAGGCTGCTCAATGTAGATATCCTCCTCTATGATCCCATTGAGAAATGCGGTCTTCACATCCATCTCATGGATCTTCCAACCCATTTCCACCGCAATGGAGATCAAACCCCTAATAGAAGTATATTGAGCAACCAGTGTAAAATTCTCATCATAATCAATGCCCTCAACTTGTGAAACCCCCCGCGCTAAAAACATGGCTTTGTACTTCTTCACACTCCCATCTGCCGCATGCTTCATCTTGTAAATCCAATGAGAAGTCACCATTGACTTCCCTTCCGGTGTCTGAATAATCTCCCATACATCATTCTTCATAATGGAATGGTACTCATCCATCATGGCATCTCTTCATACCAAATGCTGGGAGGCCTCCTCAAAAGTAGAAGGCTCAGAATCTCGTGTACTAGCCACCAACAACATGCCCAATCTATTAGGCATTTTGATGGCTCTCACCTCATCCCTGCGTATCCCAGCCTTTAAGGTATCCTTCAAGGTCTCCCAAAGCCACTTAGGCTTCTTCTTCACTTAAGGTTCTTACCACACTGGCCTGTCCTCATCTGAAGAAATACTAGAGCTAGAAACCCCAGTCACCTATGAACTTGAAGCTAGTATTCCAACACTAGGTGTACTTCGTAATACTGATCTTGATCCTGATCCCTATCCCCTGTAAGGTGTACCTCTAATATTAGATCCATGACATGTCCCCGAAGACCCTGCTGGCCTAACCACTAAACTTGGTGAACCTGTGCCAACACTCTATGGTCTTGTAACCCCGAAAACCTGTGATCGTGACTGTTGCATAGATGGAACTTGTGAAACAACCTGAGGTACAGGTACCTACTACTCTCCCTGCTCTGAGTTTCTTGACTTCCTAAAGGCTCACTCTTCCTAAAACTTCACATCCCTTCTCAACACCACTTTCCTCTGAGAGGGAAGGCAAAAATGGAAATCCTTCGCAGTCTCATCATAAGCCACAAAGATGCCCTTGTATGTGGTGGGCTCCAAATTTGTCCTCTTCTCTGAAGGGACATCAGAGTAAGTCAGACTACCAAATATACAAAATGTCCAACTTCAGGCTTCTTTCCTTAAAAGCACATGTCCAACTTTAGGCTTCTTTCCTTAAAAGCACTCCTCAGGTGTCATACTCCCCACTGCCCAATGGGGACTCCTGTTCTGAAGATATATAGGGGTGTTGCAAGCCTCAGCCTAGAGAAATAAAGGAAGTGACTATTCATGTAGCATAGCTCATGCTACTCCAACAATGGACCTATTCTTCCTCTCTGCTACTCCATTCTGCTCTTGAGTATACGAAACTATCAACTGTCTCATGATACCCTCCTATCTGCAAAATCCATCAAAATCCTTGGAGGTACACTCACCCCCGTTATCAGATCTCAAGACTCAGATCTTCCTCCCTATTTGGTTCTCCACAAGAGCTTTGAACTCTCGGAACCTGTGCAAGAATTCCTCGTACTTATTGCTCTTCAAAAATTAGATCCAGTTCTTCCTGGAATGGTCATCAATTAATGTCACATAATACTCATACCCTCTCAAGGACACAGAAGACATAGGTCCACATAAGTCTGAATGTATCAATTCAAGAGTACCTGCTGACTTGGTATCACTACTTGGAAAAGAAGTCTTGGTGTATTTTCCAAAAGCACACCCCCCGCACACATCACTCTACCTTGTAATGAACTCTGGTATTCTTGTAACCATGTGTCTTGATAACCGGAAGGCTGGATGATGCAAGTTAGCCATCCTTCTATGCCAAATCTCATAGAACTCAATGTTGCTGCTATGTGCCAAATCATTTTGCGGCTGAAACAAGAGCCTATACAATTTCCCACATCTCGCTCCAATGGAAACTGAATTAGATGGTCCTGCATTCTTGGGAAACATATGCACATGTCCATCTATGAAAGACACCCCAAGACCCTGATCCTTGATCATGGAAATTGGCACTAGGTTCTTTTTCAGCCCAGGTATATACAATACATCCCGCAATACCATGGGACTCATGGACTCCCTCTGAAATGTAATGGTCCCACGTCCAACTGCATTGACTACTAATTCATCTCCCAACATAACCTCCACATCTGTATCTTCCTGTGAAAGCTCATAGAACATCTCATGAGCACATGTCATGTGACTCGAGGCTCCTCTATCTATGTACCTAGTGTTGGAAGTAGATACATTGTAAGAATGGTTTGTCACATAGGAAAACTCCCTCTATCTGTCAACATCCGTACTAGTGAGAATGGATGCTCTCTCTCTCTCAATATGCCCAGTGCATAAAGAAAACTCTCTCTAAAATCATGCTGCAAAATCATTGATCTCAGCTGAAGCAGTTGTATTATGTTGCTTCTTCTTCTTCTTGTTTGGACACGTAGTAGCATAGTGTCTCATATTCTTACATGCAACGCACTTCACAACGCTCATATCGTTCTTCTTCCCATCCTGCTGCTACTTGGCCCCACCCTTCTTGGGACCCTTCTTGCTCTTCTACTTCCATTTCACTGTCAATGCCACATCCTCCTCATCTCCCCTACTAGTAGAACCACTACACTATAAGAAACCCCTTTATGTCTACTCCTGAACAAAGTCATCACATACTCTGTCCCAATCTGGTAAGTGCTCTGTGGCCACCAACTCCTGAACAAACATAGCCCAAGGTGCAGTCACCCCATTCAGGGATGTCCACACTAACTCAGGACTAGTAAGCACCTCACCAACAGCTGCAAGATCATCTCTCACCTAAGAGATCCTAGTAAGATAAGTCATACACATCTCACCTTTGACCATCTTGATGTTTTCTAGCTTCTCCCTAAGCACCATCTTCATGTTTTCATTAGTACTCTCAAACAAGCCAGTCAAAGTAGACCACATCTCATCTACATGATCCTTCTCTAAAATATGTGGAATAACATGGTCTTTAATAGCATCTAATATTAGGATCATGGATTTAATATAATTCTTATTAAAGGCTGCAAGTAATGTTGCATCAGTAGAAGTGGGAATAGTAACGGGATTTGATGTAGTGTTTCTAACTACCTCCTCCTACAACTCATTCTCCTTCAGCACAAGTAAAATACAGGATTTCCATGAGACAAATTCCACTGCCCCATCCAACCTATCCTCATTTCTCAACCCCATGGAAGTCATTTTTTCTCAAACAAAAAGTTTCAACAAAATGTACTATTGTCACAAATATTTTCTCTGAATTCTGGAAATGACTGTTCACTGTTAAAATTTAATTTTCTACCATAACCCGCTCTAATACCATGTATATTTTTTATGTTTTTTAGCCACTGGTTTCAAAGGAAAATTTCGCACTATTTATGACATTCTCAAAAAATAAAAGTGTTGGAAATAAATAGTAATTTTTCATCCTTCAAAACACTGTTGTAACTACTAATTTTTTAATGACAGAAAATAAATATCAACACACCATTCAAACACACAATACTTAGAATTTTCAACCAATGGCCCTGGAAAAACCCACAAGGGAAAAACGAGTTAGAGAGAGAGAGATTTTTATTATTTCTTCAGGATAAAAATCAGACATGAATTTACGGTAAAAAATCCAACATATCTCAACCCAGAAATTTGACCAGCAAGTTGTCTAGGTTTCAGTGCAAGGTTATCTTGATTTCTGTGCTATTTTTCTTCTCAATAAATGTGCCAAAATGACCCCTTAAATATGACCTCGAACTCTATGCCAAACTTCCTTGAAATTAGTGTTGTACGGTCTACAATAAATGTAGCAGTACAGTCCTCGAATTTTGTGCCACAAAACCAAATGTGTTGCCTTAGCATTCTTGCCTAAAGATAACCTCAAAATCAGTGCAGAAAGGTACAATATGTACATTCATTCTATACGGACCGTGGTTTTGTGTTGTATGGCTTGTGTATGGCCTCGATATTTTTCCAAGGTACACACAACAATAAATGTTGTTCGCCTCGATTAATGTGCCCAGCAAACTCCTCGATATTCAAGCCCACAAGATGAACTATATGGCTGCCTCAATTTGTGTTCCAAATCCATACCCCTCCTCGATATTTGGGCCCACTGTATTTTCTCTAGCATGCTTCCTCAATATGAGTGCCCACTCTCTCCTCATCTCTCTCTTCTTCAAACTCATCAACAAGAATGAATTCAATTACCTTTTCCTTGCTTTTTGTCTCTAACCCTAGGTAGCTGGAGAGATCTCAATCCAATGCCTAAGAATCAATTAGATCAATGGTTGAAATTAATTGCACACATTTTAATATAAAAATGTTAATTTCACTCACCCACTTACATTTATCAAAAAGTGATTTTAGACATTAAAGTCACATTAAATGTCACTTAAGGCATTTTGATACAAGGTTCACTTTATTTCCCTTCACTAGGTGACAAAAGGCTAAAGTCACCTAGGGGAACACTTCCCTAGTTACAAAACTAACAAATTACAGACAAAAACATCAACACGTTACACATAAATTGCCCTCAAAACTTCTCTCCTGAAGGAACATGCTTTCACTCATTTATTAATCAAATACTCTGAAACAAGTATTTACAACTATGAATTTATAGACCACTAATCATGCTTCATTACATGATCATTCTACACACTATTACTACCTAATAGTACAATATATCATGCACAGTCATTACATCTCATTTATAGATGCAATATAACCAACTTCTCATTAATGGAAATCCATAGCATAGACACATTCAATTATTATGTTACAGTCGACTTGACTGGGTTAACTTTGATTGAGTTCACATTGATATTTCTATCATTCCGTTGACATCCCATAAACCATACAACTATTCCAGACGGTCAACCAACTATAATTCCCCCGTCTCTTGCCTTCGACCCCTATTGAATTAAACCAATAGACTATTGAATTTTCCAGTAAATCCACATGCAAAGAATATAGCATTCCCAACATTCTCACACTTGTTGTCATCTTTCCATAATTAGGAGATTCAGAGATTAGGTTCAATTTATTAGGGATAACAAGCCCATCATTTCCCTACACCAAAAAAACTTTGTTGTGCTTACGAGCTTGTTTAATGAGCCTGTAACATTATTTACCATGTCTACCTTTTCCAGTAACACTTTTTGGTTCTCTACCATCTCCCTCACAAAATGGCATTGAACATCAATGTGTTACATCTTCGAATGATATGATGGATTCTTTTCCATGAAGATTGCACTTTGGTTGTCACAATCCAAGCTAATAGTATGTTGTCTAAACCAAACATATGAATACAACCTCTGAAACCAAACAAATTTCTTGTAGTCATGAGTAGCTACCATGTATTCAACCTCAATAGTCAATAGTATAACAACTAGATTCCTTCTACTCAACATACCGACTACTCTACAAAATATATTAAACATATATCCACTAGTTGACCATCTGCGATCGATGTATCCATCCCAGTCGAAATCGAAAAAACCATGTACATTGATCTCCTTGTTGTCTCTTGGCTCTTCTCCATAACAAATTGCATAACTTGTCATGTCATGCATATACCTATATACTCTTTTAATTGTGGTCTAGTGTTGTTTTCCTGGTGTTGACGTATACCTACTCAACACTCTACAATATCCAATCATGTATGGAACATGGCATACATTATACTACCAATAGCACTAGCATAGGGCACACGAAACATGTAATATATTTCTTCGTATGTATTAGGATGTTATTCAACAAATATCTTAAATCTTATAGGAATAGGGACCTTGACTAGTCTACATATATTGAATCCTCAAATTCTTATCCATACTTATTTATGTGTTTGAAGGGAATAAGGATCATGTATTTTTATTTTTGCAATTTATGTAAACAATCAAAAGATTTAGCACACACACACGTGTGCAAAATATGTGACAAATATTCACTAGTTAGTTTTGAAAAATAATAATCAATATAATTTTGGGTAAAAACTTAAAAGAAAAATATGCATGCACTAGTGCATGCTGTCTAGATCATGTACACATATTTCATTTTTTTTAATTATTAATTTAGCATTAAAGTATTTTGCACACACACACAAGCCACTTCTTAATTGTTCTTCATTTTTTTAAGGACGCACATTTCATTTGGAAGTCCAACACAATTCTCTACATTTCATATTTTAACCACATGTCAAAATTCATATGGAAAATATGAATTTCGAGTGCTTCAATTTAATGGTAAATTTTTCATTTTTCATTGCCAGAATTGGCCAAAAAGAGTTACCCATCTTCATGGAATCACCTAAAAGTTAGGTGTACTACAAATTTCTAATTTTTTTCTTACTCGAACAAACCTCCTGACATTTGGAGTATTTTATTTCACCTCTTCGTCAGATTTAGTCAGCTCACCTAAATACATACTTTGATCGCTCATTTCAAACTATTGATTTTCTAGCTTGTTTTTAACCTCTTCATCCCTAGAAGTTCCTCTAACTTCTCTAAATATCACATCTCAACTATAAAATTCCTTCCCTGTCACTAGGTTGCATAGATTATACCTTTTCATTCTGTCCTTGTACCCTATGAAGATGCACTTCTCCAACTTGTTTTCAAGTTCCGTTATTTTCTCCTTTGGGATATTCACAAAGGCATCACACCAAGACACTCTAAGATGTGTATGAGAATTTTTTTTACCATCCCATGCCCCATATGGAGTTTTATCAACCAGATATCTTAACGAAGACCTATTCACTAGGTAACACACTATGTTGAATACCTCTTACTGAAATTCCTATGTGACTCCTATACCACTGAGCTTGCTCCTCACTTTTTGCATCAATTTTCTATCCATTCTTTCATCAAATCCATTTTTTTGATACATTTATGGGGTTGTGTTTTATCAAGATATACCTTGCTATATACATAATTGGTCGAATTCTTTTCCACATAATTATCCTATGTGGTCAATTCTCAACACCTTGATCTTTTTATCATTCTAGTTCTCCACAAGAAATTTGAACTCTTCAAACTTATAAAAAAAATGAAATTCTTCCTCAAACAATACAACCATTTCATTCTAGAGGAATCATATATGAAATAAATGCAATATTGAGATCCTCCTAGTGAAGGGATCAACACTAGACAGAACACTTCACTATGTATTTACTCTATTATTTCCTAAGCCCTATTAGCACTAGATGAGAATCTTACACAACTCTGTTTACCATAAATACAATGTTCACAAAAGTTAACTTTTTCAAATAAATTGTGTGGGGGGGAGAATTATCCATACCTTTACTATGCATAACACAAATACCTTTATCACCTATATGTCCCATCAATTGATGCCACAACATGGTTCAGTCGACTAGGCAAGCATGTGTTCCTTAGGAATGAATACATACCACAATAGCACTTTCATCAATGTTTGTTCTTCCCAATAATTTGTACAAGGTTCCAATATGAACAACTCTCATAGGTTCCATTGCACCATGTACCATCTTGCATGTAACTTTCTCAAATACAAATTGCACACCCGCATTCCCAATCTTACTAACTGAGATAAGGTTTTGATCCAAACCTAGGATATGTAGCACTTTTGGAAGTGTTCCTATTCTTATGTATTTTAGTTTCAGACAACTTTACCTAGTTGGACTATCTTGGTTAGTGATTCATCTCCCTATAGAACATCACCACTATCGATATTCTAAATACTAAAAAAACCACTCTTTGTGAGGTGTCATATGATATGATGTGCCAAAGTTAATCAACCAAGAGTTATGATTCGACTGTGTACTTGTGGAGTCCAAATACACATCACCTTTCTCTTCTTATGACAGAATACCATTTTTACCTTATTTAGACCCTTTTCCTTTACAGGCTTCCATCGGCTTACATTTTGGTCTATAGTGCCTTGCTTTACCACATCTCCAATATGTTTTTTTCATTGGACGAGGGATCTAATCTTAGATATTCCCCTCAAATTCAATCTTCTACGAGAGGTTTTTCCATTTACTCTATCTACTGGTTGACCTCTTACCGACAAGTATTTTTGGGTTGCTCCTTCCATGTTCTTTTGTCTCATCTCTTTCGAAAACAGAGATGTGACCACATGATTGATATTCAATAAGGTTATATTACTTCCAATAACCACGACTAGGTTATCCCATGAATGTAGAAAAGAACACAATAGACGGATGCGCTTTTACTCATTTGCCATTATCTTATGCATATAAGATCGCTTCACCAAGATGATCACACATTGCAAACTGATCGGAAACAGTATTAAATTCAAAGAGAGGGTTGTCCTAAACAAGAGCTAGTTCAAAATGTTGATTCATTTATTGCATTTCATCATGTTGGAATTGTGATTGAGTCTAGAGGAGGTTAACTTTTCCTTGCAGATCTTGCAAACATCTTAGCACATATTGGAGAGTTACTTTGTTTATTATGATTGTATCATCAATAGTAATGAATATTAAAGTGTTTAGTAACTCTAATATATCTTCAATTCAAGCCACTTAAAATACATACTAAGACTTCAGAGGGATTCTTGCAACCCCTCCCTTTAATAGAAAGACTCAATAATTCAAAAATACAACTCATAAAATGAAGGGTGTTAGTTCTTACCGACAATTCAACTTAGTTTTGATTTAATGATCACAAAAAACTATTGCAAGTTCCAATATCCTAGAAAAATTACAAAAATTATTTTCTGCAAGTTACAAGTTGATATTGAATATGAAGTTGAATTGATCTCAAAAAATTAATGCTTTGCAATGCTATTAATAATTTAATGATTGGGGATTATTTGTTGTACTTCCAAGTCCACTAGTTCAATGTGTTCTTGGTAGGTCTATAAATACCATATTGGGTGGGCATTCTATCATTGGAAACTTTAAATCTTAGGCCTTCATCCCCGTCAACTGGAACCAAAACAATATAATATTTATGTGTTGAATCAATCAATCTCCTCAAGGGACTAATTCAACACCACTAAATTGACCTACATGCAAAACAAGATCTGTGATATTTAGGTAAAGAGATTAGGAGCATAGCATAAAAGATTGACAAAATACCATATCCAAACCATCAAAATGCTATGGATAACTTCCATCTCTTTATTCATGTCCTAAGAAACATAGGGTTCTGATACCATTGTCAAGAACCTCTTAATAAAGATAATCATGGAGTGCATTTTTCATTAAGATGATACACATATAAATACAACAAGATATGAACCTCAGTTTCATCTTCCAAGAAATATATTGGACTTCATTGTGACTCTTCATATTCACTTATGGCGAATGAAAATAGTAATAATAAACTTTTACCAACCTTAGAAAGGATTAGTTTCCAACCAATTTTGGCCTTTAAAAATTTTCATTATCTATAGATTGTCCTTCCTCGCTAGTTATGAGTGTTCAAGTTCACGATTTACTATTTATACACCTTAAAATTACATTAGACATGACCCTGAGTCATTCCTCATGTTATTTAAAATTTCCCTAGACTTTATTACAATTTCATAATTGCCTTAGTACTCCGATGTTGTCCATTAGATATACGCCATAAGGGTTTCGTGTGAGTTTTAATTAATTTCTCTAATCATGACAATTCCATATTATTTTTAATCCACTCATCAATAATAGAGATTGCCACTTGACAAAGGAGCCCCTTTGTTACATAAAATTTCCCTAGATTTTATTACAATTTCATAATTACGAATTAGAGGAAATTTCAACTTCAAAGGGACCTCTTAAGGAAAATTTAAGAAAATAAAATAATGCAATGTAGACAATATATTAATATATATTTCTAATTTTTTACTTTCATCTAAGTTATACAATATATCTCACTTTTATCATAAATAGTCTTCTTTATCTATTTTGTATTTAAATTAATTTACTACCATGAGATTTAATAAAAAAATTAGCGTGATTTTTTATTTATCTATTTTATATTTAAATTTTTTATTCATACAATATTTAATAAAATTCGTTAATCCAAATTATTTTCTAAAAGGTCCCTATCTATCTATTTTATATTTAAATTAATTTATTAGCACAAAATTAATAAAATTTCTTAACCCAAATTTAAATTTTAATATTTAATATAATTTTGGGTCACTTCACTTAATATAGGGGCAAAGAAATTAATTTTATTTTTTAATATTTAATATAATTTTGGGTCACTTTGTAAACCTTCATGTTTAGGGTATGTAAATTATATCATTAAAAAAATCCACCTATACTCAAATTAAATAATTAAAAATCGCCATGTAATATTAAAATGCCTAGTCATACCGACACCCATTTTAAATTTTAAAGGATTTTGATTGGCTTACACATTATCACAAGGATTTCCTAAGTCCCATTTTAAGTTTAAATCTCCTCTTATAAGTTGGTACTCTCATGTTATCCATTATATACACCCCAATGGATTTGTATCAATTTTAATTAATTTCTCTAATCATGAGAATTCCATATTATTTTTAACCAATTTGAACCCTCTTCTAAACTAATCTTTAACTAGCTAGGATAATGCTACCTTTATGCTAAGGGGCATGCCCATTTTTCCTTGTGGAATTTTCACAACTTATAATTTGTGTTATGTAGGATCTATTGATTTGCTACCCCTTTAATCGAAGATATCCATGTCTTCCAAATTACCTATAACTATCTACATCCTCATACAAATATTTTAAATTAGTTCAATTAAATGACAGCATTTTCTTCTGATACGCATTGTCCTTATTTAGGATTTATAATGACTCCTATCACGATTACTATATAGTTGTTCTATGATTCGACAACAATTTTCCAAAGGTTACTTGTTTAAGGGATGCATCTAAAGAATGCATCAAAAGAACTTAGTTATCATTTCTACTTCATCATGATTATGATAATATTAGAAGATTACATCACATTTTAGGTTACGCCACTACACCTTGTCGTTTATGTATATTAATTTATTACAAAGTGCATTCTTATCATTCGTTTGTGGAACATCCAAAACACATCATATTCTTGTGAAGTATCTAACTATATCATCTTTATAAATTGTTCATAAGTTATCTTCATTAGAAAAATGACAAACTCACTCTTTGTCCTTTCTCCATGATGGTCTCTTCTTAATGCCCTCTAGTTTAGGCTCCTATGTCCATAATGTACAACTTAAGGGAAACACTTAATATTAATCTGGATTCCTACCTTAGACACATATTTCTATGTCAACAAACTTCATTCAATACATAAATTATTTCTCAATCATTCTATAATGAGTGCATCAAAGTGTTCCATCTCCCCACCTAAACCAAGTAGATGCTTCTTATTCTCCTATATTGGTACCTCTCTTAGTGACACATTTTTATAATTTTGCATCCCTAGTGTATGAATATTTCTATATATATCATTGACAAGAGTTTCTTTGTAATCTCGTTCTTGGTCTAGTATATACACATGGATCTATTATCCATGTATATCTCCCATGGTTAAGGAAACATGTGTGTTATATGTTCTTATATCATACTCATCCTTTCATATGTCCGTAATCATTAATTTTGTTTTATGAGTTTTAAAATTTCATACTCTAGACATTGATCCTTGTAATATATGTTATAGGATTGACCTTTGTAGATTAGTAATAAACCAGTCATGTGCATATGCATACTCTAATTTATTTCCTACCATCGGTATGAAAACAAAGAAGAGGGGATAAGAAGAAGACAAGATGCATCCTACAAAGGTCTATGAAGATAAGTTCCAAAGCTTCATTCCTCATGTGTCACTATTTCTAATGCACTCCACCTAGGATTTTCATACTTTTCATGTGTTTAATCAATCCTATATTGGATCACATGTATTTCATACAAAGTAGTTGTGAGGATGTCCTTAATGCCTTGGAAGCTCATTGAATCACACACGAACAATAGTTGGTTTGAATATTGGAAAGATTTGTTAATATCTTATAACCCCAAACTAGACTCTAGGTTCCTTATAATTACCACTAATCAAATCCAGAAACATACCATATCCCTAGAATGGTTCCACAAATACTCTAAGAGCGTAGGGGTGTGTGATTCTCCACTCTAGACAGTATGATGGAATATAGTCAATGATGTCATTTCCCTTGACCAAGACAGTGCATGCATATATTACAATAAAACTTAAAATAGAGATGCATAAATACAAAAATGCATTATTTTACTACATAAATTAACTCATAGTTAACATATAAATAGAGATAATTATTATTATTAGTACATATCGCTCACACTAGTTAGCATAGAAAGTAAACATTAGTGCATATGATAACCTCTAGGTCACTATTTGTTTTAAATTGATCATTCTATTGTATCTTTTTTCATTCTTTCTCTAAAAGGTGGTGTCCTCGAATCAATGCCAAATAATTGTTCATTATTACATAAGCTACTCATTTTCCATACAATTGCCATGAATCCATTTTATATATACAAGTTTCCAAATCTCTTTCCTAATTGCAGAATGGATGTTAGAGCTAAGAGAGAAAAATCCATTATGTTCTTGATTACAAGCAATCATTTTCAAGTTTGACCATTAAGAAAATTACATTTACAACACACAAGTTGTGAATACCACATATTCCAGTGTAGGGTTGGAGTTATATCTTTTTATGTGTCTAAAATTTCTTTAATATCTATTAACCAAGAAAAATAAATTATGCACATAATTTCACCATTAACTATATATTCCCATCACTAAAAAGATTAATAAAAAATAAGATATTAGTACAATCTATTAATGATGTCAAAGTCACAAACGAGTTCTCAAACCAATCATAAATTTAGAATATAACAAATAAAAACACAAGAAGATATGAAGTAACAATGTCTAAATACAACTTGAATGGGTCTAATGGTTAAGAACATGTTTTTCCTTCTAGGAGATCATAAATTCAATGTGTTTCCTCCTAAAATATGATTGTTGTAATTTGACTACCAAACATCTCTTCCATGGTCTAGATAGTTGATAGTAAACGTAATTAATGCAACTAAGTTTTTCTGTTAATTCTCGTGGCACTGACATTTTTTTTTTACTTTGTGACTGTATTTTTCTACACTGCTTGTAGGCTATACACATTCCTTAGTCGATATTTCACAATGTGACATTCTTATATTATTGGGATTATGTCCATATTTTATGTTTTCGAATGCTTGTATGGTTCACTTTTAAATCTCTTGTGAATTTTGTGATAGAAGAAGGCTAAGTGGTAAGTTGAAAGTAATAAATGTAATTAAATTTAAAAGCATTAAATGGAATTAATATAAATGTAAATATTAATAAATAATGTAAAATATGTTTAACATCTCTTAATATAAAAAATATATTGGTTTAGTAGTCAACTGACTTGTTCTATATAAATATTACATATTTTCATTTGTCACTAGTACAAAATTAGAAATAAGCAATTAGGTGACCAAAAAATTTGGTCACCACAGTTTTTTTAAGGGATAAATGACAATGATAAATTTTAAGTGAGCTAACTAAAAATGACCAAGATAAATGACCAACTTGGTCTCGGGATAAGAACTAAACTAAAAATGACCACATAACAATTGGTCATTTATTTGGTCATTTTAGTTGTGTCTCTCCGACAATGGAAATTACAATTTTAACAATGAATTTGTATAGTTTACTAAATTTTAACACTGCAAATGGATTTAGTTCTAGGACTCTCTGAATCCATCTGCAATGTTAAAAGGGGTCTCTGAATCTATCTACATTGTTAAAATTTAGTAAATTGTAACATTATAGACAGATTCAGAGACACGAGTTAGTGTCAAAACATGATGACATAAGCAAACCTAGTGAACTTTTTTGCAAGATCGTTTCATCTATACTATCACATCTAGTTCGATGAACATATCATTTCCATACCTTATTTCACCATTTTTTTCTTTCATATTATTCCTTCGATAGATTTTCCAAGTTGCCTCATGTCCATCATCATATTGTGGTTATAAAGTCAAGTCTTGGATATTTTTTGTCATTCTCTATTGGTATTGCAATGTTTCAAAGTTGATATCATTTAAAAACATCAAGTGTTGGATATTATTATAGGGATGAAACTAACCAACATAGATCCATATTAAGCCTAGATCTATCAACGAGTGAAAAAGATCCAATTTCTTGAGGTGTAATTTAAAAAAAATTAATTACAATGAATTATATAAAATCAGTAACTCCATCCTTGAGTTAAAATAACAATATTAACCATGCAAATTACGACTTTAACACAATTTCATATAATCTATGGAAGACAATACGATGTAAATACCCCATTAAAAACACCATAAATTTTGCACAATGAATTCAATCATCCAAGTCGGCCATGACCTAGCATCATTGATTTTTAAAAGTCCAAATGAATGATGATTTATTAATAGAGCGAACAAAGAATCATTCACCATTGTAAATATCACAAACACTACTGATATCCGCGGTCGTGAGAAAGTCAATTTCAAGTAAGCATATCACAATGAAGCAATCGTATTTCAAACTTTCATCTTATTTTCCAGAAGAGAGGAAAATGATCCACCTTTCAGTTTACATAATTTTCTTCAAACAAGATGGGGGAAGGCACCTTGTTGCACCTTAATCCATTAGGAAGGCACCTTAATCCATATTGTTGCAGTGAACTTGACATGTAATATTTGTATCATATCATTAATTATCAATTATTTTGATAGCTCAAGTATTATTTGCATTACAATGATATATTTTGTTTTCATTATTTTAATATGGTTATAACATTGAATGTCTTAATATTTATGGTTTTAAATATTAAGCGGTTATTACAAGTGATTTCAGAGAAAGGATTTAGATGAGATTTCAATATTTTTATATATGATGGTGATGAGTGAATGATAAGAGGTTGAGTAGTTAGTGTGATATAGTTCATTCAAATGTGTAATTTGAGAACTCTAGGGTGAACCATATTAATTATTTCACATGATTTAAAATAAAATCAATATTTTAAAATCATTTTTTTAAGTTTGAAAAATCATGAGCCCACACGGGTGTGGCTCATTGGCAGTTCCATTGTAATGAAGTTGTTTGTAAATTGGAGGTCACGAGATCAAGCCCGCCTGGATTTAACAGTGTCCCGTGTCTTGCGGCGGGTGTGGGGCACCTAGGTTTATAGTGGTAGTGGGAATGGATCCCTGGACCTCGTGTCATGCGAGTAGCAGCCCGGCCCCAGTTGTCGATTCCCCTAGTCAAAAAATAAATAAAAAATTGAAAAATCACCACAATGCTACTGCCTCTTAAATATATTTTAAAAAGTTTGAAAAGACCCAAAACAATGATTAATATGGCTTAGTTATAATATCGTTATCAAATTTAACCTAAAGCAGTTGATTTTTTTTAATTTCAGCTTTAAACTGATATTTTTAATGCCATGTTTGTTTTTAAAATGTTATAATGTGAAAATGGCATTCTCTCTAAATTTTACTTGTACATATAAAATTTTAATAAGAGCATAACTTTATTAATGATATACAATGATGAGAAAAAAAGCCGGCAACAACTATGTAAAAAAAAAAATTTATGCATGAAACATAACACAATGTTTAAATTCACTTGATAGCATAAATAGAATTAATAATAGATTTTTAAAAAAATATTGTCTTTGTTAAAAACAAATATTATGAAACCATAGTTTGTTTACTATCTAACCATTTGAAACTTTCTTAAAGGATATTATTAATATTACAAAAATATATTTGGTAAATGAATAATGTGAAACCATATGAAACAAATATTAAACTTAAAGAAGAATATTAGATTTAAAAACTTGATTTAATATTAATTTTTTAGAGTTTTTCTATCTTAAAAGAAAGTTAAAACAAATCCCCTCAACTAAACCATATGAAGCTAATATTAAATTTAAAGAAAAATATTAGATTTAAAAACTTAATTTAATATAGATTTTTTAAAATTAACACTATAAATCTTTTGTTTTTAAACAAATATGAAATTTCATTTTCCTAAATAAATAATAAGACATAAATGAATAGATTTTAATTGTATTAATAAATATTTGGTTTGGGTTAATATTTCATTATTAATTTGGGTTAACCGAAATTATCGCATTAATCATGAAGAAAAAGATAATAGTGATTGTGTTTAATACTGTAAGATTTATTTGTCAAAAATAAAGTTTATGAATTTTATTTTAATAAAAAAATTATGTGATTTAGTTTGTTTAAAATCAAATCTTAAGCGTGTTGAGGAAATGTGAACCTCAAGAGGCTTCATATACAAATTTATAATTTGCTCTATTTTTCTATTATGTTTTGATATTTATTTTATTTTTATCAAGTCGACCCATTTTTTTGTATATTCAAATTATTTTATTTTAGTTTTTTATTTTTATTTGATCCAATTATAAGCACGGAAGGAGTTACACATCCCCCTCCTACTGGGCTATAGAACATGCCTCTCCGGCTCTGGACTCAGTTTATTACATCTGCCTCTAGAGTTAGTTTATTACCTCTTACTAGTAATAGACTTATAATCACTGTATTGAAAACAAAATATATCAATGTAATGCAAATAGTACTTGAGCTATCCACATAATTGATCATTAATGATATGATACAAATATTACTTTCCAGTTCACTACAGCAATATTATCATTTTTTGTGGATGCACAAACTGCAACAATATGTATTGATACGTGGGGGATACAGATAATTAATGGCCTAATACAAACATTACCTTCCCTCCTAATCACTGCAACAATATTATCATTTGTTATGCTTCCAAATACTACAAGAATTTGCATAGATACATGCGCCATCCAAGGCAACAATTAATTTAAGGGGATATGGAACTAATTTGCTCAATTAACAAATTGATTTGCACATGTAATAAGAGTGTTAATAGAGTTCCATAACAATATGATATTAATTACCACAAATATTACCTGTATAACCAAATATATGAAGTGATACCCCTTCATGTATCATCCATGGCAATGTGCAATAATTTTCATAACATGATAATCCATGGAAACCTTCCTTTCAAGTACATACATATTATGTTGAAGACATGATTTTAATGACAAAATGGGTAAGTATTGGATTCAATAGAGGGGAAAGGTTTTGTACCTTGAGAAATTTGATCCCTCTCAACACTTGAATTCTATAATATAAAATGGTATTTCTGTAGTACTTGATGAGAATACAGAAATTCAAAATTTCATTTAATCACTTATAAATAAGTCTCATGAAATCAATATTTTTCTCAAGTCATTTTCGCTCAAAAGTTATCAAATTATTTTCAACAACCCCTAGCACTTACCAGATCCCATACACAACGCTTAAACATGAAGTTACAAACTTAGTGCAATTCCAGAGCTCTTCACTAAACACTAATGCTAGGATGTACTTGTACGATATACCTAGGGATACAATGGCGAAGGATCCGATTCTCCAGAGCTTATGCTCAACATCAACATGGAAGGATCAAGGGCTTATGCCCAACACTTCCAATTATCTTCTCATGTGTTCTAGAGCTTCTCACTCAACACAAATGTAAGTACTCATGTGATCGAGAGCTTCTTACTTAACAAAAAATATTAATTACCCATGTGCTCTAGAGATCCTCTCTCAACACAAAACATTAATTACCCATGTGCTCTAGAGCTCCTCTCTCAACATAAAACATTAATTATACATGTGCTTACTCAACATAAAAAAAGTCATCAATCATGTGCTTCAGGGTCCAAGCCCAACACAAACAACCATATATATATCATCAATAATTGGCTTACGTCCAATATATAAAACAAATCATAACGTTCATATGCAGTGCGGTCCTCGACTCAATATATCAAAATAAACTATCAAGATAACATCATAATCAATGGGCTCATGCCTATAAGTGTTAGGTCCAAATTTTGGGATATTACAGTTTTAAATTGATCATTGTATTGTATCTTTTTTCTTTCTTTCTCTAAAAGGTGGTCTCCTCAAATCAATGCCAAATAATTGTCCATTATTACATAAGCTACTCATTTTCCATACAATTGCCATAAATCCATTTTACATATACAAGTTCCCAATTCTCTTTCTTTCCTAATTTCATAATGCATGTTAAAGCTAAGAGTGCAAAATCCACTATGTTATTGATTAAAAGCAATCATTTTCCATTTTGACCATTAAGAAAATTACATTTTACTTGTGAATCCATTTTACATATAGAAGTTTCTAATTCTCTTTCCTAATTGCATAATGCATATTAAAGCTAAGAGTGCAAAATCCACTATGTTCTTGAACACAAGCAATCATTTTCCATTTTGACCATTAAGAAAATTACATTTATAACACACAAGTTGTGAATACCACATATTCCACTAGAGGGTTGGAGTTATATTTTTTTATGTCTAAAATTTCTTTAAAAAAAATTATGGACATAATTTCACCATTAACTATATATTCCCATCACTAAAAAGATTAATAAAAAATAAGATATTAGTACAATTTATTAATGATGTCAAAGTCACAAACGAGTTCTCAAACCAATCATAAATTTAGAATATAAAAAATGAAAACACAAGAAGATATGAAGTAATAATGTCTAGATACAACTTGAATGGGTCTAACGGTTCAGAACATGTTTTTCCTTCTAGTCTAGATAGTTGATAGTCAACATAATTAATGCACCTAAAATTTGCTTTTAATTCTCGTGGCTCTCACATTTTTTTTTTACTTTGTGACTATATTTTTCTACACTACTTGTAGGCTATCGTAATATCATATTTTTCTACACTACTTGTAGGCTATTGTAATATCCCAAATTTTGGACCTACCATTTATAGGCATGATCCTATTGATCATGATGATTATATCAATGTTTTATTTTATATAGGGTCAAAGACCCCACTGCATATGAACATGATGATTTGTTTTGTATATTGGGCGTAAGCGAATTGTTGATGATATATATGTATATATATGTTGGATGTGTTAGGTCTGGACGCTGAAGCACATTATTGATGAAATGTTTTGTGTTGGGCATGGACCCTGAAGCACATGATAGATGAGATGGCTTTTGTTGAGCGAGAGGCTCTGGAGCACATGATTACTTACATTTTTGTTGAGCATAAAGCGCTGGAACACATGAAAATATAATTGGAAATGTTGGGCATAAGCTCTGGAGCATTCCATGTTGATGTTGAGCATAATCTCTGGAGCATCGGATCCTTGGCCATTGTATACCTAGGTGTATCGTACAAGTACATCCTAGCATTTAGTGTTGACAGAGAGCTCTAGAATTGCACTATGTTTGTAACTCCCTGTTATAAGCATTGAGTATGGGCTCTGGTAAGTGCTAGGGGTTACTAAAAAGAATTTAATAACTTCCGAGTGAAAATGAATCGAGAAAAATATTGATCTCATCATACTTATTTATAAGTGATTAAATGAAATTTTGAATTTCTATATTCTCATCAAGTATTGAAGAGATACCACGTTACACAATGGAAATACAACATGCAAGGATTTTTAGAGTTTCCTAGCCTAGTAGACCTGAACCATATATCTACTTGACCTTCATGAAGAAGTGTCGTTAAGTCTAGGGATCATAATACATGATTCCCAAAGACAAATGTTAACAAGTATTTTAATAATATGTATTTTATACATAGTATGTATAAAGAATTAATTATGATTAATTATATAATTGAATAAAGAAAGAAGAGAAGCTCCACCAATTATTATTTATTATTAAGGGATTAATAAATAGTGAAATATCTATGAAAGACTAACTAGGAACTAGTTAAAAGTTCCTAGGTTAAGGATTGAAAATTACCCCAGTAAATTAAAAAGGGTTAAATCAAGAAATCAAGGATTTCTTGATTTAACTGACCCTTTGACTGAAAGTCTGTCTATAAAGAATCAAGCCAAGCAAAGGCTTGGGGGTTCTGATTTTTATCTAGGAGAATTATTATTCTGCCTGTTTTTGCTCTCAAGTGTTTTCTTGGAGAACTTTTTCTGCAAGGGAAAGAGGATTGATTCAGAACTAATTAACAGTTAGGAAACCCTACCTTAGGAGATCTAAGCTACTTTCGTATTGGCGTCCATCTCGGGGGGATCCAGATTAGAACTAGGAATAGTTCAGGGTCATGGTTGGGAGGAACGTGGTAGTCTCCAAGTGATTTGGTCATCAAACAGAGGTCAGAACTGCATTAAATTGTTAATGCTGGTTATTTGAGTGTGCAGGTATGAATCCCTAGACTTCCTATTCTATTTCTCTAAATTAATTACTGGATTTTCTAGGTAAATGTTTTCAATGCATTTCCTAACCCTATGTCTTGCTCCTAGGGTTTGTATTTCCTTTAATAATATGTTTTAGGCTGTAAATTTTATTATATCTTGTATGTTACCAGGGTTTGTACTTTTTAGTTGATTTTTGTATTATTTCCATTCTTAGTTTATGTGTACTATATCTAGGTTTTGTTACGAGTTAGCATATTAGTGTTCTACAAGTTGCATTACTCTACTGACATATTTCATTTGTCAGCAAAGGGTTGTTTTAAATTCATAATTCGTTCAGAAGTATAGGTTAAATATATATAGAAATACATATATAATAGTACTCAAATAGTTTTATAATTAATTTACTATTTATTTTATTTATAAACTAAAGTACAGAATTTAAATATTCTAAACTAAACCAACTAAGTACAAACAAAACCTAAATCTAAGATAACAACTCATTAAAGACCTTCAAGGTCTGTCTCAACAAGTACAAATTAAATATCATAACATTTTATTAAATAAACATAATCATAATTAACCAAACAGAGAAGACATCATGACCATCCATGTGGTCCAATATCAAACCTATGTCTTATTATATAAATTCCACAGTCCAAATCGCTTAGTCAATAATCGCATCCATTTACATAACTCAAATGTTATAATATGCAGTCCTATTATTACAGTCATCCTTTTATAAAACATAAAGTGTTTAAAGGTCCCATATAAATCTACACACAACCGTCGCATCACATTAAACAATTAATAACTAAAACCCATTTTTCCAATAGAGGTCGCGACATCGAATCCTATGGATGTCTAGAGTCAAGGAAAAAACATTAGTAACGAACCATAAGCATTTTATACACAAACAGTAAGAAATCACATAACCATCTTTACAAGGTCCATGCTATACATCTAATATATGAGGGCTGCATTTTAAATTGCGCCAAATTCCATACATAAAAACACATAAACAGTGAGGTCGTAAAGACCCTAGCTATAGCATGACCTCGACCAATAACAATTTAAATACACAGTCCATTAACATTTTTTCAACCCTACAGGAAACCTTCGCCATTGTGGTTTCCCAACCTACGGCTTTTACAGTCCACATTGCATATGAACTAATAACAATAATTAAACCGTACAACAAGCTATCGCAACACTGTGGGAAAGGATCATGCCATTCACGGCATGGCCTATACCCACGCTGTCAATGAATTTACAAAATAAAAATTAAACATCATCTTTATACATAGAACCTTCAAGCCAGCGAATGCCCCATGTTATTTTACCATACCAAACAAAAGAATGCAGTACATTCGTTCTATACACAGCATAAAATAATAACCTGGAAATCAATTACAAACAATTTATATCCATTTACATAGTGGGTATCGATTTTTTTACACCGTCATCATTTAAAGACCGAAAACCAAGTTACACATGTGTGCCAATGGGCTATGGCACCATTGCAAGCAATGGTGCAGCCCATGGCAAAAAAGGCCCAAACTAACAAACGATTTACATAAATGAAGAACAGAGTGTGCTAGAGGCCCAAGTCTTTTTCTATTCATTTCTAACAGCCCAAGTAATTTTTACAACCCAAACTTAATTACATAGAGCCAAATGGCTTATGAATTACTTCATGGCTTAAATCCTTAACCACATAATAAAACCCAAGTCTGTATTATTAAGCCTAAAGGAGAATTCGAAACCCACAGCATAAAATACCAACCAAGCAACAAATATAAACATAGTCTTCCCAAAAGGACCAAGAGGTAGCAAGAATAAACTTTCTCACAGGCTTACCATGTCCATATTTCAAACACTCTAGAGCCAACAGTGAAGTATGGAGCCACCCCTCTTTTTCTACCATGTCAACTGCAACCAAAATCAAATACGAATGGTTGAGAAGTATGGCAATGTGATGAACCTTACACCAAGACATTGTGCAAACATAAGAACCAGAATGAATCTTACCTTCTGAACGAAGGTCACTGCCATGTTTTCTCCCTGCGTAGAGCCAAATACAAAAACCCCAAATGAAAAGTGTTTTGGAAAATCCTTTGTGTGCCAAAGCCCTAAGATTCTCGCTATCACAAAACCCGGCATTACTAACTCCAGCTGGTTCCATTATCAAGCCCAAAAATCCACTCTCCTTAGTTCACTCTCATTGTATTAACGTGAACTCTTTTTCAAAGATTAAACCCCTCTAATCTATGGTTCAACCATATGATAAATACGCACCACCCCAAACCCTTGCTACGTATTATATATTACAAGGTCTATGTAATATATGAACCCTACAATGTTCGCCACCCCTTTTCATATCACCTTATAACTTTACAACATAGGTATTATAGCAAGGTTATGTTAGTGCATAGTCCATATCCTGCGCTATTCCAAGGTGTAATGCCATAAGGAATAAACCTTAGATTTAATATTTACACCATAGTCTTGAAGCCCTAATACTTGCGCTTACCCTAAGCATAGTGCTTAGTGAACATGGCATATAGAATATGCCATTTTAATAATTAAAGTTATAAATGTCAAAGGTCTGGTGTTAGGACAAGGTTATAAACTGCAAAATGAATATAGGAAGATATCTTAATAATAGTAATAATAATAATAATAATCTATTTTTAAGGTCACTGCCAAGCGAGACACCAAATTGGTGTATGAGACCCCCTTGTTTATGGGACAAGGGAACCCCCTCTGCACAGCGATTTAACTACTAAAGTCTACAAAGGTGTACATACACTACCCCCCTCTGGATTTGAACCCGTGACCTCCTAAGAGGAAACACATGCTCTTAACCATTAGGCCCACTCATGCTGTACAATAGACATGAATCATAAATGTATATATTTCCAGGTATCATAGAGTTAATTATCTAGGTTAATTAATTAATAGAATAGGGCTTACCTTGCTATAATCGGAACCAGCAAAGAAGATTAATAATAAATAGTAAGCACAATGTAAGCTCGAAATGATCGAAGTCTCGGCTATGCCTTTTTACACGAGGTAAACCTGCAAGTAAATAGATAAGGTGCCTTGGTTTGACTGAACTAAGTAAGCATGCATGTCAAGTAATACTTTACCTCTCAGACCATCATGGGAGAACAAGTCCCTCCACTCTGCCCACTTTGTTTCCACAAACAATGTTAAGTTCGGATTCCATATTTAACAAGTGTGACAATACAGAAAGGATGAAGCACATAAATCCAATGACAACACATAAGCGACAAAAGTGTAAACATAATACTAAGCAGTAAAACTGTAGTACAAAAATCATAAGTAAAATACAGGAAAAGTAATGACTGAAATATAAACAACAAAACATAAGAACAGATTACGACTAAATAGAGGTACATAAAGTGTACGATAGAGTTCCGTAAGTAAATAATGTTCCATCTAGGTTTTTTTTTTGCTAGCCTATAAAAAAAAATATTTTCAATTTTTGGGGACATTACAAGTGGTATCAGAGCCCAGTGTCAATACTGAGAGACATGGGCACACCAGGAATTCCGCATAGAAAATAAAGTGTGATAAGTAATTTTTTTACTAACATAAATTTCTGTTGCTATTTAAAAATTTTGTGTTTCGGGAAAATTTTTGCAACGCTGTTCAGTTTATCAATACTGAGGAAGAAAACAACCAGCAGGAAGAAATGACCACCCCCACTCTGGAAGTGAACTTAGTGGTTGAGCTAAACTCTGATATGCTGAAAACTTTGCACAGTCTTCAAGCTGAACTCAAAATTTTCATAGAAGAAAGTATAAATGAAAGAAAGGAACAACAAGCTATAAATGAAGCATTGTTGCGTAACATGACAAGAGGGAGCCCACAAGGTAAACCTACCTAGTCTACCAACATATCCAAAAGAGAACCATACCATGAGCGGGGCCAACAGCCCAAGAGAAGAAAAAAAAGAATGTACACCTGAAGCAACTAAAGGAGATCATCACAGTCCTGCTAGTGATGACTCACTTTCTCCATGGAGAAAGAGGCAAAAAAATGATGATAGTATTCAGGGGGAGTTTTGGAAAATAAGAGCCCCAACCTATGAAGGTGAACTAAATACGGGAGAAAAGGCTAAAGAATGGTTGCTAGGAATGACCAAGTATTTCCAAGTTCATAACTATTCAAGTGTGATGTAGGCTAGACTTTCCATCTACAACTTAAATGGTAAGGCAGCAAGATGGTGGCAAGATTTAAAGCACACCAAGAAAGATGAGCTGCAAGAAATAAGTTGGGAAAACTTTCGAAATATTTTCCCATAAAAATACATGTCAGAAAGGTTCTTTGACTCCAAGTTAAAAGAGTTCCATGAACTGCACATGGGTTCCATGACTATGGATGCATTTATAAATAGATTTCTAGATCTGCTTCATTATGTATTGTATATCAAAGAAGCGAAGGTGAAAATCCAGCAGTTCTTAGGATATCTTTCTCCCAGTTTTTGGGACATGATTGAATTCGACATGCTAAAGAATCTGGATACTGCACTACACAAGGCCCGACTTTGCTATGAGCATGGGTAGTTATGGCAAGAAAACCAGAACCGAAACAGAGAAAAGTCTAGAAACTTTTCTCATAACTGCAAGCCTAGGTAAAACCCATAGCCTTATAGAAAGAAAAATAACAACTTTCAAGCGAACAAGAACTTCAACAAAACTGGTACGAAGCGTTATGTACTAGCTCCTAATGGTAATAAGCAAATGGCGAGTGGAGCCAATGCTACCCCTTTAGCAATCAAGTGTTGGAAGTTCATCGGGCCGCATTATACCCGAGATTGTAAGAACAAGAACAATGGAGTCTTGCATAACCTGTAAGAAGAACCTACCATTGAGGATATAGAGGGAACCCCATGAATCTATGCAGCATTAGATGGCCGACAGGCGGACCATCAAGCTACAATGGTCGAGATCGAAGGTAAGATCTTGAACACCTCAGTTTCAATACTTAATGATCCCGGTGCTTGTCGGTTCTATGTTGCACCTAAGATTGTTGATTTATGCAAGTTAAGCAAAGTAAATCATGTTAAAGCTTGGTTGGTATAGCTAACCACTGGTACGAAATGGAAGGTTTCGGAAATTGTTAAAGAATGTGAAGTAAACCTAAATGGTTTCCTTACTAAGGTAAACCTGAACATCCTATATTTAGGATCGTACGATATTCTTATCGGCATGGACTGGTTTGAACAGCACCATCTCATGCTCGATTGTCTACACAACTATATCTGGTGTACTGATATCCAAGGGAACCAAGTGAAGGTTCAAGGCATCCCAAAGAAAGTTTCTGCAAGACAAATATCTACCTTACAAGCGAAGAAGTGTGTTAGGAAGGGATGCAAGTTATTTGCGATGAACATATGAGATGTAGAGTCTGATAGAGAAAAATGCATAGAAGACTTCCACATTCTTGAATAATTTAAGGACGTTTTTCCCAAGGAAATCCTCGGATTACCTCTGAAATGAGAACTAGACTTCTCCATCGAACTGACCCTAGGATCAGTTTCGGCCTCCAAATCCCCTTACCGCATGAGTGCACCAGAATTGGTGGAAATCAAATTGTAGTTGCAGAGTTAATAGAGAAAGGGTATATCTGACCCAGTGTGTCCCCTTGGGAAGCACCGATTTTATTCATAAAGAAGAAAAACGATACAATGCGGATGTGCATTGATTTCCATCAGTTGAACAAAATGACTATAAATAACCGTTACCCACTCCCTAGGATTGATGATTTGTTCAATCAGGTGGGAGGAGCCAAAATATTTTCAAATATTGAACTAAGATCCGGGTACCATTAGGTATGGATCCGAGATGAAAATATTCCCAAGACCACCTTTTGTACGAGGTACGAGCACTACGAGTTTGTAGTGATGCCGTTCAAGTTTACCAATGCACCAGCAAACTTTATGTGTATGATGAACAACATATTCAGTAAATATCTAGATAATTTTGTATTAGTCATTATTGATGACATTCTGGTTTATTCCAAGAATAAAGAGGAACATGAAGAACACCTTTGCATAGTGCTTCGAGTGTTGAGAGAACACCAGCTCTACGCTAAGTTTAGTAAATGTGATTTTTACAAACCACAAATAGAGTATTTAGGTCACATCATATCCGAGGCAGGAATAGATGTGGACCTAGAAAATATTTGAGCCATAAAGGATTGGCCTACCCCAACTAGTGTCACTAACATTAGGTACTTTTTGGGTTTAGCCATGTATTATCGAAATTTCATTGAGAACTTCTCGAGAATCGCTTTCCCTGTGACGGCTTTGTAGAAGAAAGTGAACAAGTTCTTATGGACTGACAAGTGTGAAGAAAGTTATGAAAATCTTAAGAAGCTTTTGATGACTGCACCAGTGTTGTGGATTGCAGATCCCAATGGGGATTTTGTTGTATGCACAGATGCAAGAAAGGAAGGACTTGGAGGATTCCTCTTGCAAAATGATCATGCAATCTATTATGAATCATAGAAATTAAAAGAGCATGAGCATAATTATCCCATGCATGATATTGAGCCAGCAGCCATTATCCACACTCTGAAGATGTGGAGGAACTACCTCATGGGAAGGAAGTTCCTTCTAAATACTGACAATATGAGTCTAAAGTATTTATTCGATCAACCCGATCTTAATGTGAGGCAAGCCAGATGGCTGGCTTTCTTGAGTGAGTATTACTTTGAACTAAAGCATATTAAGGGAAAAGAGAACAAAGTTGTCGATGCTTTAAGTCGATGAACTCATATGATATATGAGGTGACCTTGAGTCAAACTGATGCAGATTTTCATGAGAAGATTAGAACAACCAACAAGGTTGACCCGTTCTATGTGGAAATCCTCAAGAAGGTCCAAGAGGACCAGTTGTTTCAACAACAGAAGGAATACAAGGTGGATGACTCTGGACTACTATGGTCCAAGGATAGATTGTATGTTCCAGATGGAGGGGACATTCGCTCCAGCATCCTCACATAATTTCACAGGGCACACTACTCAAGGCACATGGGATATCAAAAGATGATATCTTCCATCAAGAGACACTTTTTCTGGCCTAAGTTAAAGGCCAACATTGCAATGTTTATTGTGAAATGTCAGGAATGCCAGCTAGTTAAAGCTAAGCACCAGTATCCTTCAGGATTGCTACAGCCATTACCCATTCCAGAATGGAAGTGGGAGGTTATCAGTATGGATTTTATTACTGGCTTACCGAAAAGAAAGAAGCAAAATGATTCCATCTTCGTATTCATTAACAAGCTGTCAAAGGCAGCACACATCATCCCCATGAAATCAACCTACAAGGCCGTGAACATTTCCAATATCTTTCTAAAAAAGATATTTAGATTGCATGGGATACCCAAAGAAATTATCTCAGATCAAGATGTCAAGTTTACAGGAAACTTTTGGAGATCTTTATTCTCTGGATTAGAGATGTAGCTGAACTTTAGCACTGCTTATCACCCGCAAATGGATAGGCAGACTGAAAAAGTAAACCAAGTCGTTGAAGACATCCTACGAATGTATGTCATGAACAACCCCACCAAGTGGGAGGACTATCTACACCTTGCAGAGTTTGCATATAACAACGAGTATCAAGCTTCCACCAAGATGAGTCCTTTCGAGGTACTCTATGGATGGAAGTGTAGGACCCCAGTTACTTGGTTCAGTCTGGTGGATCACCCATCAAGGAAAACTCCAAAACTATTTGGCCTTTTGCACACATCCTGATGTACGCGGGTTTGATGGTCATATACGCATATATACGCGAGAATAGGTTTAAAAGTTGCATATAGTGAATAATGCATGTTTTTAGGGATGATCTTGGAAACATCAAAGGTACAAAAATGGTCCATGGGGTCCAAAGAGTCTGCAGAGGGATAGGGAATGCCATAAAGGTGTGATCCACCATGTGTGGTAAAATCAGTTGTAACAGATGGCCCCTAATGTGTGAGGTTAAAGGAGTGATACGATGGCCGAAATATATTATAAGTCCATCCCAGAAGTGGAGTGATGAAGAACCAGCCATTCAACAATATGATACAATAATCAAACTCTACACATAACTTGAAGTAGATATAGCAGTCCTGGATACATAAGAGTACAATGGCCATGAATAGGCATGATACAAAATATGACATCTGTGGTCATCGCCATGTACAATATAGATAGATCAAAATCTCCATGATGAAGATATACAAAGGATCATGATCTCCATGAAAGCTGAAGATATATAATGGATAAAGTTCTCCATAATGGCTGAAGATATCTAACATACACCGGAATCAAGACATGAGAGTTGGAATCTCATGAACACTGGCACAAATAAGGAGGTAGCATATATGAAATGCCACCAATCTGGAAGGTCTTCTACACAATTCGCTATGAGTACATGTCCAACTATATGAATAGAGGTGTCGAGGTCGAACATAGTAGTCCATTGTCTGATTACCGGTCATTGATCTATACCATTAATAGATGCAAGATTACCCATTGATAATGAAAATGGGAATCAAGGTACTAGAGTGCAAACTAACAAGTGTGAATAAATGTATGGAGGTCAAACACTTGATAGAATCCATTGATCAGGGGACATTGATGTATTCCCAAAAATTGTCGATGGCGAGAGAACCTGCCATTGATGACTACAAGTCTCATTAGAGGAAATTTCAACTCAAAATGGGCCTCCTAAAATGAACTACTAAAATAATAGTTAAAATAATAAAATAATATTTATTAATTTTGGAGGAAGAAAATAAAAAAACTACTTTTTTGTTTGTATTTTTGACATATCTCCCCGTTTTTCTACTTAAATTTCGATCGGGAGAGCTCGTTGGATGCGGAATCAAATTCCTCATCCAACGCGTACCCATTCGGCATACTTTTGACGGACCCCGCTACCCCAAAAACAAGAAATACCTGAAAAAATAGAATGATGACATCATCATTCCATTTTTTCAAGTATTTCTTGTTTTTGGGGTAGCGGGGTCCGTCAAAAGTATGCCAATTGGGTACTCGTTGGATGAGGAATTTAATTCCGCATCCAACGAGCTCTCCCGATCGAAATTTGAGTAAAAACACAGGGAGATATGTCAAAAATACAAACAAAAAAAGTAGTTTTTTTTATGATAGCTATCCCCAAATTTATATTAAAAAAGTGTTTAAGACCTATACGATATTTCAAATTTAAAGCAATTTCATTGGCTAACACATGATGACATGGAATTTGAATAAAAGTTAAAAGGCCCATTTTCAGTTGAAATTTCCTCTAATGCAAGGCACTCAAAAATCACTCTAGATTCCTATCCCAAAATAAATGATCTGAAGTCGATGGGATGAAATCCGCTGGAAGGAGGGCATTAATGCATCCCTTGTCATCCAACATGAGGTACTCAGCAAATTTGTATAATGTAGAAGGACTTGATGATAATGCGCATGCACCAATATCAGTACCGGGAATGGCCGACATGCAAAGTCAAGAAAACTGAGGAATGGCTGACTCAAGTTTCAACTTCCTTCAAACAATAGCATAAAGGCAAATGGTGACTGAATGTAGGAAGCATAGACTCAATATACAAAACTGGGACATCTTTGCGACATAGGAGGCATCATGAGAGGGTCCATAAGGATTGGAAGCTTAACCAGTCGATGGAGATAAGCTCAAAGAAACGAGTACAACTCCTAAAGTCAAACTATTAACACAACCAATGGAAGTGATATACAGTGCTCTGTTCGAAGGCGACACGACTTGACTACTGCCAAAGATAACATCTTTTCCTATCCAGCTTTTTAGTTTTTTCATTTTTTTTGGACTTTTTTAAATATTTTGAAAAGTTTGAAAAAGAATAAAAGTGCTTTATAGTTATAGACTAAGAGGAGACAAGTGTCAAGGGGAAAACAAACTAGTTCCAAGCAGCGGAACATACCTATGCTCAATGTAAGGACACATGTGTAGGATAACAACACTCAGGGTAAAGTCCCCTCCCGGTAAAAAATGGGGAATCAAGTTGCAAAGGATATGTAAAATGGCTTTGTGTGGCTAGACATGAGACAAGCTCAAGCTATATAGCTGATCATTAAAGTCATGGAAGCCGGCATAAGGCTCAATAAGGCAAGCAAAACTCATGATAATGCAATTACAACTTGACATAAGGGAGTCCTCAGGAAAAAGTCCAGCAAAAATATCAAGAGGAGTATGAGGCTCTTGCGCAAATTCATGATGATACTATACAAAGGACTCCCACACCTTAAGGGAAAAAATGTTGGCATGGGCACCAAATGCAAAACAGGAGCTAACTAGGGAACCCATGTATGGTCAAGCTCTACCATTCACATCATGTCACTTCTAAAGGAAACAAGGAGGTTCCGCAACAAGATAGAATGGGTTCATACCTAAGGCTATAATGAGACGGTCATAAGGTCATGCAAAGTGAAAATAGATGTGAAACCTAGCCTATATGCCGAATTAAACATAATACCTGAAATCGACACGAACGGGACAAAACCACGGTCAAGACGGCTCAAAATGGTCTCTCACATCATCAAATTAGTCCAAAACGGTCCAAAATGGTCAGAAACGGTCCAAAACTACAGAAAGTGGGTAAAAAATTTTAAATTTTCAAAAAAAAATTATAAATAGTAAAAAATTCAAAAATTCCAAATCATTTGAAATTTTTACCCAGTGGAGCTAAAAACTTCCAACGCGAATTTTGGGAGCTTCGTCCAGCGAAATTCGACACTGTTTCTTCCAGGTAACTCCTCATGTCCTCCTCTTTCTATTTCATGCAAATTTTTTGAATTTCCATGGTCAAATTTAATTTTTAAGCCAGTCTAAAATGGTCATTTCGGCCCACGCAGATATCGAGGTTTTTTCCGTGTATAGGGCTAGCCATACGCGGAAAAAACTCCCAAAACCGCATACATACGTGGTTTTTTTGCAAAAAGGCGTGTATGCAGTTGTGCACAGGGTTTTTTAAGGTATATAATGACCAAAAATTACTTTTTATGTGCAGGATGGTTCTAGAATGGAGAGAGAGGGAACATGGAGATGTAGAAGTGGTTATTCAAGGTGACTTAATGGCTCCACAAGCTCTTCGTGCATGCAGTATATATAAGTTTTGGTGTCTTGATAGCTTGAGGGCCAAACCAAGACTCCTGTAGATGCTAGTAAACTACTGGGATCTGGACTCAGAGTCTTTTCATATCGACGGGATGTCTCTCACTATAGAGGTAGAGGACATATATTTTATTACTGGATTATCCCAACGGGGAGAGGTGGTGAACCTATGCTCTCGCGGGCCCACAGGCGACCTCACCATTGATGAGTACATTGTAATATAGTGTTTTGCAGACATAGAAAAGGTTGAGATTCAAATCCTGACAAACTCCATCCAGGTACTAGGACTGAAGGCCATACTATTGGCACTCGACAGGATAGCCGGTCTAGCATCACTCCATCAGGCCTCACGGCCATTGATGTTCTATGCGGTGGAGTGTATGAGACCCATAGTGTACGACTGGAGCACTATGCTGTTGAGTAACATGAAGCAGCAGCTTAGTGACTACAAGATAGGCATGGTGAGAAACTTCAGTTTCGGCAGCATACTGAGCACGTTCTTCTTTGAGCGTGTACCGGGACTAATCCCTAGAGTGGACATTCCTCCACACGGAGTTCAAGATCCATCCCAATGACATTGGGAAAATTTTATGCGCAGACTGAGTGGAGGTAGGGTGGCTAACCCCTACCCAGCAGACTTCTTTCCATGGTGGCATTGGAAGATTATTGCCATCGATGATTATCCCTATGCGGGAATAGATTTATGGGGAGATACAAACATGCCTATACCACAAGGAGTGGCATCTAGCGACATAGGTAACGAATCCCAAACCCTCTTTTTAAGTTTTTTGAATTATAATTTTTTTGTGTGTTTTTTGATATATTGACTCAAAAGACATGTTTTGGTGTGACGACACATAGTGACAATCTGTCATGTGTGTGCAGATGTTCGACCACGATGGCCTGACGATTTTCCTTGTCATAGATAGAGGGGAAGAGGAGATGACATCATGGGTGTGGATGTGGAGTGGATGCTCCAAAACATCCACACAAACTTTGTACACTTGACACATAGGGTACCCATGGCACAAGTCGAGTACTTTCCTGAGGCTGTGCAGCATCAAGTGGTTGGTGTACCACAAGCATGGGTTAGGTTATTCTGACAACTAGCTAGAGCTGTGGTGTGCTACCATGATCAGAACCCCCCTCCTCCTCCATAGGCTTAGAGACATGAGATTGTTTCATTTTTGTACTAACGTGTATTATATTTTGGTGGCTCAGAAGCCCTATCTTTGTATTATGACACTTATGTATTATGATGTCACATTTTGGATGTTTAATGAAAAACTTTTATGATGATCGATTTTATTTATTTACATGTGTGTAAAAATGTATATTTGTGATATGATTATGGTCTATGAAATAAATGCCAATCTAACACAGAGTCAACATATGAGTCAACAACTTGATTAAAAATTCTTGAAACGTGTATGTATGTTATGTTCTCAAATTGTTGTTCTAGCAATCTCACACGTAAGAATCTTCGTAATAATGTCAGATCCCTAATATGATACAAGCCATGAAGCTGTGAAACCACTAACTACTAATCAAGATGTACCTCAAGAGAGAGAACACCATGTGAAATGGCATCCCACAATAACTCGATAACGACACTATACTCAGCAACATTGTTCAAAGAAGGTCGTAAAAATATGCCTCCTGAAGAAAATACTTGACCCGTAGGAGTATAAATCACTCAAGAAGCAAAAGCTAATTTTTGAGTGTGGCGTCTAGCACCATCAGCGAATCCTATTTAAGCAGACAACTCCATTGACATCTGCCACAAGAAATGAAAGCTAATCAACAAACCCGATCACCATAAGAAAACCTAGCTATGCAAAAAAATATACAATAATATACAATAATCATCCCTGGTTGAAGATCATGCATAGTATTTCTTAAGATAGAGCCCATTTATAGGCTTTGCCAAGGTTGTTCCTTCATAATCCACCAGCTCATAGGTGCCCTTCTCCAACACACGTTTGACTACATAAGGACCATGCCACATGGGATTAAACTTCCCTGCCCCCAAGGTTTCTTTAGCTTGATCCCACAAAAGGACTAAATCATCTTCACTAAACCTCCTCGGACAAACAGACTTATCATATTGTTCCTTAACGTGACGCTTATTTACTTCTAGAGCCACTAGGGAAACCTGGCGCTACTCTAAGTGGACCAAATGTTCCACCAATGCGAAAGTGTCTGGTAAAATCTCTATAGCTAGTTTCAATGAAGGGATTTCACATTCAACCAGCAAGACAGACTCCACCCCATGTATGAGCTGATATGGAGAGAAATCGGTGGCAGTATTAACCATGGTCCTATAGGCCCACAAAGCAAGATATAACATGATATGCCAATTCGTCTTTCTTTGTGCGATGGTTCATTGGAGAATGGACTTAAGTGATTTATTCACTGCTTCAACCTATCCATTCTCCTGAGGGTAATAAGAAGAGGAGTGCTCCTGCTTATACCCTAACTTTGAAGCAAACTCTTCCATCATTTTATTCTGAAAGTGCCTACCATGGTCAGTGACAAGCTCTTTCGGAATGCCGAACAGAGTAATAATTTGGTTGAATATGAAATGTGGGGCTGTCTCACCATCGAATTTAACCATGGGCATAGCCTCATCCCATTTCATGAAATAATCAACAGCCACTATAATATGATTATGCCCCCTAGCCGAAGCTAGGCTACAATACATAAAGTCAATCCCCCACTTGGTGAAGGGACTGGCGGTGATAATCGGATGTAACGGGGTAGGATGCAAGTGCATATTGCATTCAAACACCTAGCAAGGGTGGAAATTCTTGGCTGCATTGACACAATCTTTGAAGATCGATGGCCAAAAATATCCTGCTCTCAAGATTTTTTGGGCTGTAGAAAGCCCAGATAAATGACCACCACATGCCCCACCGTGGTAATCATTCAGCACAACCTTAGCCTCATCATGGGTTAAACAATGGCATAAAATGTAATCTACCCCATGGCGATACAAAGTGTCATCCACTATAGGCTAGTTATTAGATACATGACGTAATCATCGTCGCTCATCCCATGACAGGTGAGTAGGGACCTTCACTGTTTGCAAATATATAATGATATCCCCATACCATGGGTCCAAAGTTGAGATAAGGAAAATATGCTTATCGACAAATGTATCCTCATAAACCTCCTCCTCCTCCACACTTGGAAAATCAGAAATGAGCTCTGCAAATATCAATGATTTCTTCGATTTTGCCGAAATGAATTAAAGATCAAATTCTTGAAAAATAACAATCCACTTATTATATTTTCCCCCGATCATCCTTCTAGTGAGGACGAACTGAAATGGATTGACATAAGCTACCACCAAGGTCTGACGAATGAGGATGTAATGTCTCAATCTCTGAACCGCATGAACGGTGGCCAAGGCAAGTTTCTCTACATGAGAATAATGGATTTTCCCATCAATAAGGTTCTGGCTCAAATAATATATGACATGCTCGTGGAGTTCCTCATCCTCCTGAACCAAAACCATACCGACTGTCTCCATGGACGGGGCCACATAAATAAAAAAATCACGGCTATAGTTAGGTGGACTAAGAATGGGGGCCGATGCTAAGGCTCGCTCAAGAGCATCAAAGGACTCCTAGGCTCGCTCATTCTAGCAAAAAGTAGTGTCCTTTTTTAAAAAATGCATAAAGCCTTTAGTCAAATTAGAAAAATTAACCACGAATCTCCGTAAGAAATTTTCCATGTCTTGCAAACACTGAAGATGTCTAATATTACGCAGGGGAGACAATTGAAGTATTGCCTCAACCTTTAAGGGATTGACTCTTAAACCTCCTTAGATACAATGAACCATAGAAAGCAACCAATGGTTATGTAAAATATGCACTTATGAGGATTTAACCTAACCTAGTAATGGCGGCATCTTTCGAATACTAATCTCAAATGGTATGATGACACACTCTCAGATGATAATGAGCAGCAAGATCATCCAAATACACTTTGATAATTGTTTTGAGATCATGAAAAATCAAGTTCATAGCCCGCTGAAAGGTGGCTCTAGCATTTTTAAGACCGAAAGGCATCTTTCGATATGCAAACGTACCCCAAAGACAAATAAATGCAGTTTTATGTTGATCCTCGGGTTTGATCTGAATCTGATTATATCCTGAAAAACCGTCCATAAAGAAGAATACCTTGCTTCCCACACACTCATCCAAAATATGATCAATAAATGGTGTGGGAAAATTATTCTTAGGACAAGCACAATTTAAATCACGAAAATCATTGCATATACGGATCACTCCCTACTTCTTATCTACCGAAACAAGATTTGAAACCCACTCCATTCAGGGAACGAGATAGATAAAATTTACTTTTAATAGATTCTCTATCTCAACCTTAATAGCGGGTGCTTTTCTAGGATTCACCGCACACAAAGGTTGTTGAACAAGCTTCACATTCGGATACGTCTTAATCTCATGTTCGACAATACGAGGGTCGATACCTAGCATTTCCTTGTATGACCAAGAAAATATGTCACGAAACTCTTTAAATAGATTGGTATACTCCTTGATCTCATCAGGGGAACAACTTTTCCAGGATCATGAGAAATATTGATAGGAATGGTAGGTGATAGGTTTTCCATGTTCCCATCAACCATCTGACCAGAAGAGCTCAATGGAACCACGGGACTACCGATATTCTCACTAAGAGTCTCCCTATAGTCCTCATGCTCCATACAATTAAGCTCAGGAAGAAAATATGATCTATGATGCAACTCTTCCCAAGGTGGTTCAACCCTCGACATGACCTCAATAATGGTTTCATCTGATGGAAAAACACCATCAAGGCAATCATGTGCGTGAGAGGACTCAACTTCCCATGCAGGGAACACATATGGGTCCTCCTCCTCCATCTGCGAAGAGGAAGGACTATGCTTTGCAACAAAATAAAGATTCGCTCGATATGCTGTCATTGCTATAGGAAATGGCACAACCATTTCAATAGATCCATTCGAGGGACTCGGTTAAGGAAGAATCCAAGGATCTTCCATATGGGTAGTGAAAAAATACATGACTTCAATGAAGATGAAGCCCCACCGAAACTAGATCTGATCATAAGAATGGGAATAGTACAACTAAAGGTCGCCATAAGTGATGGATACATACCTACACCCACACTCCCATTTTCCGGCTGAGAGTGATCGATAATCGGGATAGAAGCTCCCGACGATGCAATGACACTCATATTACGGAACGATGTCTGATCAATCGTAACAATCTTCCCATTAAATGAAAGCATACTACTCAAAATAGATAAGAGGATATGGCTTTCATACTATACATCCAATTCCATCCAAGTAAAAGATTGTAGTCAAGGGGCGCATCAACCCCCTCGACCTCGATCACAACGGTCTTCCCACCCAATTGGACCTTAAGAGAAGGAAGAATCCCATGCAACCGAAAAGATGTACCATCAAAGGCATTCAACATGGTAGCGGATTGAGACAACTCGAGAGAACCCAAACCCTTCTAGCATGACAAATACATCACAGAAGCAGCAGCGCCTTCGTCAATCACAGTGCATTTGACTGTCATATTAAGACACTCTACATGAATCAAAAGAGACACGTAGTAAGGCAAGTGAGGCTATAGTCCCATGGTTTCAAAATTGATGAGTAAAGAAGAGTTATCATCATTAATCCCAAGAGCATAAAGCAAGGATTTCCTTTGCAAAGGACAACTATGAAGTACTTCAAGTGCGAACATCGCACAAGGAGTCTAGCCCAAATCCTCAACAACGAAATAGTTTTGGGTGACTCAGGCATTAGGATTGTGCCCTGAACACTTCAAGACTCCCTTAGGAATGCGAGGTACAATTTTAGGTTTATCCCTAGGGTTTTCGATATGCAAAGGGCTTTCAGGTGGAGCGGGTTCTTTTCCAAGGTCCATTTGTGACGAACCATAGCCTTTTGTATGAGTCACAACCTTAATAGCACATACCATGTTGATGCAACCATGACTAGTATTAGCTTCTGGTGGATTTTGATCTCTATCCAACGCACAATGAGGATCTTTGGTCCTCGAATTCATATTTTGATTATGGGGTAAACGATTGGTTAGCACAACTGGGCCTTGTGCTATGAATCTCGAGGCATCTTCCATATGAGGGAACAAGTGATTGAGATGGTCCTCCTTACACAAATTGCAAGGAAACTTAACCTTACATTTAGACTGCTTGTCCCCCCCCAGCATTATGGATGTTCTTGTCATTAAAATTGGCATTTTCATTCGTGTTCCCACCCTTACGATTACTTTCACCCTTCTTCTTATTCCTTCCAGGGTGTTGGTTTCCCTTCTGGTTCGACGATTGCACGGAAAGTACACTCGCGGTTTGGATGGGTTGAGACGAATCCTTGTCTTGTCCCAAAGAAAATTGATTAATAGACAATTGACTCACTTGTTTCACAACCGAATCTGTAGGTTTGGCACTTGTACAAGCCACAATTCCATGGGCATGTGGTCCAGAATTGATCTTGGGATCAAAACTAGAACGTGGAGCGTTAGATATGATCTCATACAAAAGTCCGGATTGAGCATAAATCAAATCCAACTCCTGTGCCCTAAAAATTGATTGTTCCTTGTTCTAGACTCTGGATGTAAAAATATCCTTCGCGATAAAACGTAACAACGATTTGAGAAACCATTCAAGAAGAAACTCCGATGGTATGAAGGCTTTAATCAACCTCTTCCATCTACGCCACTCTTGGATATGGTTCGAGATATGTGTGGCTTTGTCTTGCCTAAATGTCGACAAGAGTTCTGTATGAACATCATAATGCACGGGTAGCTGGAAGTGATTGAGGAAATTCATAGCAAGGTCATCGAACAAAATGAATGCCCCCCTCAGTAAGTCTATATACTATTTCACTGTAGGCCCGATGAGGGTGCGTTGAAATAGCCTTAATTAGATTGAGTCATCATGTAAGGAATTGGAAGAACACCAAAGTTGAAAAGTAGTGACATGTTCACTAGGATCTTCTCCTACTTTGCCCTCGAATTTGGGAATGTCAGAGGGAAGCTTATTAGGGACAGTCGGCCAAGCCGGTTCATGAGATACCGGATCGTTCATGAGCCTCGATAAGTCAGGTAAGTTTAACATTGTGAGGAAAGGGAGCCTAGGTTGAGCAGGTCTATGCCACGCTCCCTGATAGTTTTGTTTCATATAAGGCTGACTACTGTAAATACCATGGCCTTGGCCATAAAATCCTCCTCCTGTTTGAACCATGTAGGGTTGCATGGAAGCATTATGATATGGTGTACCTTGACTATGTGGTGCTACAAAACCATAATTAGAGGAGTAAGCGAGTTGTTGATACCCGTACCCATAGATTTGATATTTCTGTCCATACTGCGGTCCATAAGATTGTCCATGAGAAGCTCCATAAGGTGTCCCATGGGATGTCTCATGAAAAGCTCCATAATTAGGGATATGGGAAACTCCTTGCAATGGACTATGAGATGATCCAGAAACAGAAATATGACCTCTCGAGAAAACAGGAGGTACTTGAATCTGAGATACTACCGTGCAAGCAGTCGCAATACGAACATGGCTAGTAGCAATATTTCGTCCCAAAGGACCACGTGAATGATGGGGAGGAAGGGTTGTCAAAAATGCATTCGAAGGAATAGGGTTTGAGGACGAAGGGAAATGTGAAGGGATGTAAGTGGTATTCCCTATGGTCACTCATCCCGGTTTTGGTATCTCCATTTGACTACTAACACTAGGTCTAGGATGAACATGTGAGGTAGCTTGCACCACTGAGATGGAAGGTGCAATGTGACTAGTGCTCCCAAATCTCTCCACATGGAAAGGAATAGGAATGCCCCCAGGTGTAGTGCTAGGTTCAATTTCACACTCGGCATCATGTGCCGGATCATGTGCAAGGATATCAAGCATGCCATAACGAATATAACTAGTGCTTGTGGGTTCATGATGAGTCTCGTCACCCGATAACCAATACCGTTGACCTATGAATGAGGGATTATAACCAGGATGTGAAGGTATTTCTAGTGAAGGATCATATACAGAAGTAGAATCTACATCCCAAACCTCTTGAGGTGGAGAAGACATCTCAGGAATATCATCCTCGTGATCTCCCATCCTGTGTGAATCAATGTGAGAAGTAGTCCGCACGAACTGTCTGTTTCTCTCTCCCAAAGAAGGAGGAGATGTGGAAGGTGGAATTCCTGCTAAATGACGAGAATGGCGAAGTGCTGCACCCGAATCCATAATGACTCAAAAAATGGAAAAGACTCTATATAATTACACAAACCCTATGCAAACTAGTGTGTAAAGAGCATACAACTATACAATGTAAATCCAAATCACAAGCAAACAAGGGTAGGATATGTGAGCTCCTGAATGAAGCAGGTACGTCTCATCTAGGATAGGCTTGAGACTCCCATACACAATAAGCGGAGGTTCGTAGCCAATTATAGTGTCCCTCAACTTCAACACATATAGTGATTGTGTTGTCTGACCCCTACCTGGCTAGGACACCTGCAGAATAACCTCTATGAAGTACCCTCTCGATAACCTAGGTAAGGAAACTAAAGTCACCTCAATATAATCAATGCTCAGGCAGATACTTGTAGGTAGGATTGACCGTATGGGCCGGGTAGCAAAGACCGAAACTCTCAAAAGAACCCCCAAATATGAATACAATCCTAGAAATATCTCCGGTGCTGCTCATTTATCACCAGGGGTCATCCCAATCATTAACTGCTCACACTGCCTCATGTTTAACTCCCTTGTAAGAGGAGGATCCTGAGAAACACTAATTATACCAAGAAATTTCACACTCTCACCTGGACAGACACATAGATGTTTCGTTTAGTGGTCTAGGAGAATTTACTCATAATGAACTATTCCAATACCCTTGAACCTAATCTCGTTGGTGCACCCTATAAAAGAAAAGAGTGTAATTCATTTTATTATGCATTGATTTTAATTAGCTTATTACTCAAAAGGGAAAATGACCATGCAACTAATGGTGTTATGACACAACAAGAATTAAAATGCACACCTAAAAATCAATGCAAATGCACTGTGTCGAATGAAAGACGGGTATGCTACTATGTGAAATGCAAAATTTTCCTTCAAATGAAGATGCAATCATCCATATATGAAAATCTAACTAATACTTCTCCAAGAAAACCTAGTGCAAGTACCATGCAATATGCAACAATGCATAATGATGCAAAAAGCAAATGTTTTTGTATTTTTTGAATTAAAATGAGATAATAAAGCAAAAATATGACTCTACAACCCCCAGAATTTGCAAGCACTATCCAGACAGCACCCAAGCAAAGCACTAAGGTAAAAGAGACCTAATGCACTAATCCCAAAACAAAAAATAGAAAATACAATGACAAAAACATTCTCAAAAAATTCAAACTAAAAAGCGCCTCTGGTCAAAAATCGAGGTGTATACAGACTCCAGAAGCATCTAAGAAGACTCAGCAACTATCCAAAATCACCCAGCAAAACTTAATCTTCCCCAAAAAGGAAAAAATCAGGGCATACACGACTGTGTGCAGAAAACCCACGTATATACGTGGATATCCCAGTAAAAACCACATGTACACGCGACTGTGAAGACAAAAACCGCGTATAGGAAGAAAAAGAGATAAAAAAAGAAGGTAAACAGACAAGTTGAGATAAATTTACTCCTATCAGACACTACTAGGAAAACATGCCCCCAGACCCGACTCAGAAATAGAGAAATCAAAGCAATTCAAGAACATTGAATGCCGATAAAACCCCCAAAACAAATGACTAGGAATTCCCCAACAGAGTCACCAATTCTGTTATGGAGAAAACTTCCTATGGCTTGGGGTACCACAATAGACAGAGTAACTGCAGAAATCAATCCTTTCCCATATGCAAGAGAAACCAAACATCTAACACTAAAGGATATCGAAACATACCTTATTCCAGATGGTTGATGTAGATCCATGTTGAGCTTTTCCACTCTCGCTTGTATTAACAATTTGCTCTCTCAACATTTAGCAAACAAGATAAGCATGTTATATAATTGTGTTAGACCTACTCTAGCATATATAATCAATAACATATAAGCATTTAAAAGCATCCATGGATTCAATACTCATTTAAATACACATTATTGGACAGAAAAATATATTTCTATTAATATAAATCAGAGATTACAACAATGACAACCTTTGTTAGCATGTCTGCGAACCGGAGAAACGGAGTCCTCCACCTGGGCCTCCACCATTCAATCCTTCATCTCTCGATAGCAAGCTCATAATCAAAGGCAAGCTTGGGAAGAACACAAAGTGCTCCAAGGGACAAAGGGATGCAGACTCAACTATAAGCTCCGGCAACAAAGGACTATAGTTTTCTTGCTCTTCAATTCCTCCCCCTTCAATGTATCCAAAGGGCTCCTTATATAGTGCTTCAATGGGGTAATGGAAGGTCAAATTCGAGCGATCTCAAGGCATAAGTAATTCCAAGAGACAAGGAACTTCGATCCACATCAAGGTAAACTCCAAAACTATTTGGCCTTTTGTACACATCCCGATGTACGCAGGTTTGAGGGTCATATCTGTGTATATACACGAGAATACGTTTAAAATTCACGTATAGCAAATAATGCATGTTTTTAGGGATGATCTTGGAAACATTAAAGGTACAAAAATTGTCCATGGGATCGAAAGAGTCTGCAGAGGGACAGAGAAGGCCATAAAGGTGTGATCCACCATGTGTGGTAAAATCAGCTATAACAATGATTATTTGTTTTGTATATTGGGCATAAGCCAATTGTTAATGATATATATGTATATATATGTTGGATTTGTTGGGCGTGGACCCTGATGCACATGATTGATGAAATTTTTTGTGTTGGGCGTGGACCCTGAAGCACATGATCGATGAGATTTTTTGTGTTGAGCAAGAGGCTCTAGAGCACATGAGTACTTACATTTGTGTTGAGTATAAAGATCTGGAACACATGAAAATATAATTGGAAATGTTGGGCATAAGATCTGGAGCATTCCATGTTGATGTTGAGCATAAGCTCCGGAGCATCGGATCCTTGGCCATTGTATCCCTAGGTGTATCGTACAAGCAGATCCTAGCATTTAGTGTCGAGTCAGAGCTCTGGAATTGCACTATGTTTGTAACTCTCGATTATAAGCATTAAGTATGGGATCTGGTAAGCACTAGGGGTTACGGAAAAGAATTTAATAACTTTCGAGTGAAAACGACTCGAGAAAAATATTGATCTCATTATACTTATTTATAAGTGATTAAATGAAATTTTGAATTTCTATATTCTCATCAAGTAATGAAGAGCTACCACGTTATACAAGGGAAGTCTAGCATGCAAGGATGTTTAGAGTTTCCTAGCCTAGTAGACATGAACCATCTATCAACTTGGCATTCATGAAGAAGTGTCGTTAAGTCTAGGGATCATAATACATGATGCCAAAAGACAAATGTTAACAAGTGTTTTAATACTATGTATTTTATACATAGTATGTATAAAGAATTAATTATGAATAATTTTATAATTGAATAAAGAAATAAGAGAAGCTCCACCAATTATTATTTCTTATTAAAGGATTAATAAATAGTGAAATATCTATGAAAGACTAACTAGGAACTAGTTAAAAGCTCCTAGGTTAAGGATTGAAAATTACCTCAGTAAATTCAAAAGGGTTAAATCAAGAAATCAAGGATTTCTTAATTTAACTACCCCTTTGACTGAAAATTCTATCTATAAGGACTCAATCCAAGCAAAGGCTTGGGGGTTTCGATTTTTATCTAGGAGTATTATTATTCTGTCTGTTTTTGCTCTCAAGTGTTTTCTTGGAGAAATTTTTCTGCAAGGGAAAGAGGATTGATTCAGAACTGATTACCAGTTAGGAAACCCTACCTTAAGAGCTCTAAGCTACTTGCATGTTGGAATCGAGCTCGAGGGGATCCATATTAGAACCAGGAACGGTCATGGTTCGAAGGAACATGGTAGTCCCCAATTGATTTGGTCATCAAACAGAGGTCAGATCTGCATTGCATTGCTAATGCTGGTTATATCCATTTACACAGTGGGTATCAATTTTTATACATTGTCATCATTTAAAGACCAAAAACCAAGTTACACAGGCGTGCCAATGGGCTATGGCGCCATTGCAAGCAATGGTGCAGCGCATGGAAAAAATGCCCAAACTAACAAACAATTTACATAAATGAAAAACAGAGTGTGCTAAAGGCCCAAGTCTTTTTCTGTTCACTACTAACTGCTCAAGTGATTTTTACAACTGAAACTTAATTACATAGAGCCAAATGGCTTACGAATTAGTTCATGGCTTAACGCCTTAACCACATAATAAAATCCAAGTTTGTATCATTAATCCCGAAGGCGAATTCGAAACCCACAGCATAAAATTCCAACCAAGCAACAAATCCAAACACAGTCTTCCCAAAAGGGCTAAGAGGTAGCAAGAATAAACTTGCTCACAGGCTTACCATGGCCACATTGCAAACACTCTGGAGCCAACAATGAATTATGGAGCCACCCCTCTTTCACAACGCTGTCACCTGCAACCAAAATCATATACGAATGGTTGAGAAGTATGGCAACGTGACGAACCTTAAACCAAGACATTGTGCAGACATAAGAACCAGAACAAAGCTTACCTTCCGAATGAAGGTCGCCGCCTTGTTTTGTCCCTGGGTAGATCCAAATACGCAAACCCCAAATGACAAGCGTTTTGGCAAAGCCTTCGTGTGCAAAATACCTAAGCTTCTAGTTGTCATGAAACCCAAGTGCATTAATGGCATTAATGACTCGAGTTGGTTCCATTATCAAGCCCAAAAACCCACTCTCCTTAGTTCAGTATCATTGTATTAACGTGACCTCTTTTTCAAATCTTAAACCCCTCTAATCTATGGTTCAACCATATGATAAATACGTGCCACCCAAAACCCTTACTACATATTATATATTATAAGGTCTATGTAATATATGACCCCTACAATGTTCACCACCACTCTTCATAACACCTTGTAACTTTACAACGTAGGTATTATAGCGAGGTTATGTTAGTGCATAGTCCATAGCCTGCGCTAGTCCAAGGTGTAATGCCATAAGGCATAAACCTTATAGTTAATATTTACACCATAGTCTTGAAGCCCTAATACTTGTGCTTACCCTAATCTTAGTGCTTAGTGAACATGGCTTATAGAATATGCCATGTTAATAATTAAAGTTATAAATGTCAAAGGTTATAACCTGCAAAATGAAGATACGAAGATATGTTAATAATAGTAAAATGAAATAGACATGAATCATAAATGTAGAGATTTCCACGTATCATATAGTTAAATATCTAGGTTAATTAATTAACAGAATAGGACCTACCTTGCTATAATCTGAAGGAGCAAGGAAGCTTAATAATAAACAGTAAGCACAACGTAAGCTCGAAATGATGGAAGTCTCGGCTATGCCTTTTTACACGAGGTAAACCTACAAGTAAATAAATAAGCTGCCTTAGTTCGATTGAACTAAGTAAGCCTGTGTGTCAAGTAATACTTTACCTCTCAGACTGTCATGGGAGAACAAGTCCCGTCACTCCGCCCACTTTGTTTCCAAAAACAAAGTTAAGTTAGGATTCCATATTTAACAAGTGTGACAATACAGAAAGGACGAAGCACATAAATTCAATGACGACACATAAGAGACGAAAGTGTAAACATAATACTGAGCAACAAAACTGCAGTACAAACATCATAAGTAAAATACAGGAAAAGTAACAACTGAAATATAAATGACAGGATGTAAGAATAGCTTACGACTAAATAGAGGTACATAAAGTGTACGATAGAGTTCCATAAGTAAATAATGTTTCGTCTAGGTAGTTTTTTAATTAGCCTATAAATTTGGTTATTTTCAATTTTTAGGGACATTACTACTATAAACATTCCTTAGTCTAGATTTCACATAGTGACATTTTTATATTATTGGAATTATGTCCATATTTTATGTTTTCGAATGCTTGTATGGTTCACTTTTAAATTTCTTGCAAATTTTGTGATAGAAGAAGGGTAAGTGGTAAGTTGAAAGTAATAAATGTAATTAAATTTAAAACTATTAAATGGAATTAATATAAATGCAAAGAATAATAAATGATGTAAAATATGTTTAACATCTCTTAATATAAAACATATTTTAGTTGACTTCTATATAAATATTACATATTTCCATTTGTCACTAGTACAAAATTAGAAATAAGTGATTAGGTGACCCAAAATTTTGGTGACCACAGTTTTTTTTAAGGGATAAATGACAAAAAATAAGAAATTTTAAATGAGCTAACTAAAAATGACCAATTTGGTCATAAGAACTAAACTAAAAATTACCACATAACAATTAGTTATTTATTTGGTCATTTTAGTTGCCTCTCTTGGACAATGGAAATTACAATTTTAACGATGAATTTGTACGGTTTAATAAATTTTAACACTGCAGATGGATTTAGTTCTAAGAGTCTCTGAATCCATCTGCACTGTTAAAGGGGGTCTCTGAATCTATCTACAGTGTTAAAATTTAGTAAATTTTAATATTATAGACACATTCAAAGGCACGAGCTAGTGTCGAAACGTGATGACATAAGTGAACCTAGTGAACTTTTTTGCAAGATCATTTCATCTACACTGTCACATCGAGTTCGATGAACGTATCATGTCCATATCTTATTTCACCATTTTTTCTTTCATATTATTCCTTCGATAGATTTGCCAAGTCGCTTCATGTCCATCATCATAGTGTGGTTATAAAGTCAATTCTTGGATATTTTTTGTCCTTCTCTATCGCTATTGTAATGTTGCAAAGTTGATGTCATTTAAAAAAGTCAAGTCATATTATGATAGGAATGAAACTAACCAACATAGATCCATCTTAAGCCTAGATCTATCAACTCAAAAAGATCAAATTTCTTAAGATGTAATTTAAAAAAATAATTAGGATGAATTATATAAAATCAGTAATTCAGTTAAAATGACAACATTAACAATGCAAATTACAAATCAGGATTTTAACAAAACTTTATATAATCTATGAAAGACAATACGATGTAAATACCCCATTAAAAACGCCATAACTTTTGCACAATGAAGTCAATCATCCAAGTCGGCCATGACCCAGCACCATTGATTTTTTAAAAGTCCAAATGAATGATTATTTATTGATAGAGCGAATAAACAAGCATTCACCACTGTAAAATTCACAGGCACTACTGATCTTCGCGGTCGTGAGAAAGTCAATTTCCAGTAAGCAGATCACAACGAAGCAATCGTATTTCAAACTTTCATCGGATTTGCCAGAAGAGAGGAAAACGATCCACCTTTCAGTTTACATATTTTTCTTCAAACAAGACGGGGGAAGGCAAAGGAAGCCAGTTACGTGTTAAAGAGGTTAACAACATGCAACAAGAAAAGGCCTTCGTTTTACAAAAGCTCACTCAAATGGAATCAAACATATACAATCTTGAAAGAAAATTCCAGTCAAAGATCGATAATCTACATTGGAAACTCACAGAACAAGAGAAAGCCGGGGAAAAACTCAATGATCGCTTGAAGGAAGTCGAGAAAGAATTCAGAGAAAAATGTCAAAGTAGAGCTGACGACTGCCGGGTTGATATTTCTAAACAGCTGCAAGGCGCTGAGGAAAGACTTAAGAATGAAAATTTTCAGAAAAACGAAGATTGCAGAGCGATGGCTTCTGAAAAAAGAATTTTAGAAGGTACTGTTTTGCAGTTGAATGATGAAATTCAGGTGATATCTGCAGAATTAGAGGCAGCTCAAAAAGATTGGAAATTGGAAAAAGATGAGCTTTTATCACAGATTGTAGGTGCAAGACAAGAGACTGAGGAGATCGTTAAAGGCAGCCAAATGGCAGAGCAAGCATGGAAGGCTGATAAGGACAAGTTCTTGTCTTCATTGGTTGCTTATAAGGAAAAAATCCATGAGATGTCTATGCAAAAAGAAAGGGCTTTAGTTCAATGTAGGGTAGAAACGATTGAAATTCAATCAAGATTGAAAAAATTGAAAGCAAGGTCACACGAATTTCTTGAACATAAACATTTGTGGGTTTTTGAAAAAGAAAATTTTGAAAGCAATGTTGCAGAGCTGCAAACAAAGCTTGATCCATCTGCTAGTGAAAGGGAATTACTGATTCAGAAAAATAGAGAGCTAAGCTTTGAAGTAGAGTCTTTGAAAGTCAGGTTGAATGTGCATAATGCGAAATTGGTTCTCTTGGAAGACGAGATGAAGCAAAATGTCAGAGTTCTGCAGAAATGTAGAACAGAAATAATTGGTTTGCAATGCGAGTTGAATGAATCCAAGAAAATAATTCAACGTTTGCTAAGAAATATTGAACAAGATGGGAATTTATGGAGTGAGGAACAGAGAAATTTGAGGAACACTGTTGCAGAGCTGCAAATAAACCTTGAGTTGATGACTATTGAAAGTGAATCAAAAAACAAAAGGATTATAGAGTTAATCAGTGAGGTGGATCTCTTGAAAAGCCGGGAGAAAGAGTATAATGCTACACTAGTTTGTATGGAAGACGAAATGCAGGTTTTAAACGACTATTCTTCAAGAAATGAAGAGAGGGTACAATCTTTGCTTACCAAAATTGTAACAATGGAAATTGAAATGAAGAGGCTCCAGGAACAGCTGAATGAAGAAGTCGAAGGTAACAAGGTAACACACCATTCTCTTCAACAACGATATGAAATCTTACAAATGGAGGTGGACAGAACTGGGCGTTTGCTAAAACCACAAAATCAGAGAGTTGAAGGATTAGTTGAAGAATTAGACACTTCTCTGCATTCTCTCAGCAAGGATGTTGAATCCAGAGAACATCAACCTTTGCAGGTGACGTCAGTGATCCAAGAAAATGGGAAATCAAGATCAGATGGTTCGTTAGAAAATGAAAAACCAAAATCAATATGTTCGCCGGAGAAAGAAAAGCCAAAGTCAAATCAGATGCAAGAAAGTGAAAACGTAAAACCAAACGGTGTTATTGACCAGGGAACAACAAAGGGTTTGCTCGAAAAGGCAACACCAAGAAAGTCACTGCTGCTTGAAAATGGTAAACTAAGACCAATTGGCTCGTTAGAAAATGGAAAGCCGAAATCAAAGAAAGGAAAGCCAAATCCACACCATGTGCATGATACTGAAAATGGAAAACCAAATTGTGTTACTGTAATGACAAACCATGTGCATGAAAGTGAAAATGGAAAACCTAATGGTGTTACTGTAATGACAAAACCAAAATCTATTGGTGTTATTGAGAGGCTAACGGCAAACGGATTGCTCGAAACGGCAACGCCAGGACAGTCTGTGCATGAAAAACGAACATCTGAAGTGTCTGAAAACCGAACACCATCAAAGTGCGTGCCTGAAATCCAAACACCAAATAAGGTGCCTCGAAAGCGAACACCGAAGCAGATTTTTGTAAAGAAATCCCCAAAGAAAAAACCATGGCGGTGATGAAATGGCTTCATAGCCATATACCGTTTCTCATTGTTTTGTAGTTTTGTTTTTTCATTGTTATGCAAGTTTTTTTTAAGTATAATTTTTTTTAAACCTAGATTTATTAAATAAATATTTCAATGGATCAAATTTTATACTGCAAGATAGTTGATTGTTCTTCATATACCAAACCTAAATCTATATAATTTGAATTTTTTTTGTTACAACATTTCTTTTATATTGGGTTATAAGTACCTCATACATCAGTCAATTTATACTGTATAAGTAATACTTTTTGTAAATTTCTATCTGCTTTATGGAATGGAGTCATTGTGCTTTAAGATTAATGGTTTTTTATTAAAACATTTGCTACAAGTTAACTGTTACTGAATGCTATTTATCCATGCTTAAATTACATGTCCACTTTTATATAGGTGAATAAAATAAAACTTTATCATTTTTCTTTCTACCTACTTCAAATTGTAAAATATCAAACAACTATCCATGTAATTATGTTAAAAGAATGGCATTGTTATCTAGTCATCCTTTAGTGTATTACGAGTATAGATCCAAATACTAGGCTCTATCAAAGGTCGAGAAAGATCAAATTTGTGCAAACATTTTTTGAAGTATTACAAATATTTTTATCTAAGGTAGACATATAATATTTTTATTATTTTGGCTGACATATAATTATTTTTTTATTTTTTATTTTGTTAGGAAGGAACATTACAACATCTAGTCCATTTTAAAACCATTTGCAAGGCCCTCCTAAACCATGGATTGTTTAGGAGGCCTTGCACATGGTTTTAAGCCAAAAAAAATTTGTGGATAATTCAATTTTTTTTTTGTTAGGTAGGAACATTACAACATCTCCCCCATATTGTGTTGTTTTTCTCATCCACTATTTTTTGGCGGATAATTAAATTTTTTATTTTTATTGTCTTGTTAAGTTACTTCCGTATTAAGTTGTTTTTGTGGTCCACATTTATTTTCTGGCAATATTATTTTTGGCTGACATAATATCAACAAAAGTTAAAAGATCTAGATCTCCCTTATCCACAAACGTTACAAGATCGCGCCTCTCAGCTCAATTAAATACAGTTGGGATTCATTTTATGGTGGTATCTTCTTATGATTAAATGCATCTTGATTAAGATTTAAATGAGCATAGTGAAATGGTTAATTGGAATCCTTTGACAAGATTTAAATTCTCATGTTTATGAAATTTTTTAGTTATTCAATTAATGCTTTAAATTTATTTTTAATCCCATACAACTTAAAAAATGACTCATCACCTATCCTCTTATACCGACCACAAGTTGAGTATATGTGCTGGTATATTTTTTCAAAATCAAACACAACATATTCTACTAAACCCAGTTCTACGTTGATGGAATTACTTGAGCAAATTTAGTTTGTCGTTTGCATTGCTTCTCCTAAATTTGGAATTGTTAATGTGATGCCAGTGGCCAGAGTCTGAACTAACTTCTAAAAGACGTGTGAACTCATTAAAATTTGAAAAGACAAACTACGAAGAGAAAGACAGAGATATGTAAATAGCTATGAAAACTCATTAAAATTTGAAAAGACAAACTACGAAGAGAAAGACAGAGATATGTAAATAGCTATGAAGAACTGAGTCGAGTTTGGAAACAAAAGTCATACAACTCGTGAAGGTGTATGGATCGTGAACAAAGAAGCGATAGAAATAATACAAGAGGAATCTATCTATTTTTCATGTGTAATAATTGTTATTTTTCACAAGCATAATAATCGTTAGATTAAAGAATTGAGAGTACTATTCAAATTAATTTTATGATAATAATTACAAATTCAACAATTTGATTAACTTGTAGTCTATCTCTGTTTAAAGTTGTGCTAGTATCTAACCAAGTTGTAGATTAAATATTGAAAGAAATAAAAAATAAAAAAATTACTCAACATATAATTCCACATAGAAACCATTTAAGATGATGGTTTTGTCTTTGCATAAGCCACTGAATAAAAAAGCAGTGTAAGTAATTTATATTGTTCTCATATTTGAGAGGCGTTGTATGAATTATGGTTGACACCATGAATTGAATCAAAAAACACCACCAACAATACATTTGTCATACAATAAACATCATTTTAATTAATTTTGACAAGTAGCCAACCCAATAGTATGAAAATCATACAATTTGGGTAAACTTGAGATTGTAATTTTTTATGAAGATTATTGTAGTGTGATGCAGATCTTTGAAGATTTAAACAATGCATTTCAAACAAAGGAAAATATCGAAATTTTAGCTCAAACATTGATGCTTGTTTTTTCCTTTTATTTGTCTCATTTAGTTTTATTTGTCTTATTTAGTTTTGTTTAGTAAAACTATTTTTAGTGTTTCAACCATTAAGGTTTTGGTGTTTATTTTCTACACAGATAAGATTGACATTAATAAACTCTCTCTGGAATTTATAGATGACATTAAAAATTACTCGAATTTTCATGATCTAAAGATGCTCAATTAGTTTAGGAGATTTGTGTATTCAAATTGGGAGCCATGGCTTTAAGAGGGTTTGAAGCAAGCATTATTTTTCAAAGAGAGAAGCATGTGTTTAATTGTGCAATAATCTAGGCATAGGAAGTTGGTCTAAGAGTGTTAACTTAGGTTAGGACTCATGGTCTAGGACTCACGTCTAACAGTGTTAACTTGGGTTAGGACTCATAGGTTAGGACTCCACGATTCATTATAAAAGGGCTTATGCTTTACCCTTCATTACAAGGAATAGAATATCAAAATGACTCTTTCTGTTGAAAAAAAATTATACAATAGATCAATTAAAATATAAAATTTAATTTGTGTAATAAAATTTCTTTTTCTAAATAATATAGATCAAATTTTTTTTTTTAAATAAAACATATATTACTATACAGAATCCATAATACAGAGCAGAAAAACAACTATGGCCAGCCCAAAAATAGGGGAGCCTTAGTCCTAGCCAGCATGAGCCCAGCCGAGACTTGATCAGAACTGATTGGCCAAAACATTACAGTGAGTTCCAACATCCTCTTTCCCCCCATGGTATCTCTATTTCTAGAGTAAGTCCTAATCCTATTACAATGATTCCCCACCCACATCAAAAAAGGCGTTTTAAGGGACTTGTCGCCACCCATTCCCCAGTTGAAAACATACTGCCTAATAACATACGGGCTAAACCTATAAATACTGAGATGCATCAGATAAAAATTAACAGGGAAGACAACCAGAAAAACACTGACTAATAAGAGAATTCAAATCCCACCAGATGGGAGGGAGCTCCAGTGAGGAGTTGCAGCAGATGGGCTCCCGGCAGTAGGATGTTGCGAGCGCGACACCAGCGTCGATGATGGAAGCATGGGGCCTATTGAATTTCGAGTCTCCTCCATAACGTCGACGTCCTCCTTTCCGCAGCGAACGGTCCACTCCCGAGGTCTAGCCGTCTCCAGGGCTCAGCGGTCCACCGAGTGGAACGAAAAACCCAGGCGAGCAGCAAGAACATCCAGTTTGTGGTGCATGGTATGACATTCCACATTGTGCTCCTTCCAAAATGGGACTGGTTCCAAATCTCCAGCCTGCTTTGCCTCCTACATAGCAGCTGAATGCCCAACCAGACGAACAGTGACCCAGTATAGCATGAGCATACGGTCATAAGCAGAGGCGCAACCCACACTATTACCTGGGTCCAAGACCCACTCAGCAACTTCTGCATGAAGGTTCTCCCTGGGCATAGCTTTCGCCTTCGCCCAGAGCCCTTCCACCACCCTCTCGACTTCGATCCTAATACTGAGTGGGACATGTTCCTTATAACGGTCCGCCTCCTCTTGAGCTTGAATCTGCGCGCGGGTTGCTTGGCGCGTCTGTCGCTTGACAGAATTCCCCTTAACCAGCGAAACTCTAAAAGCTCCTCCCGAGCCTCCCTCCCCTCTAAACTGCCGCTTGGGAGCCATTGGGAGATAATAGGAGGGCAGGACGGGCCGCGTGAAGCAAAGGAGGAGGCTCTTAACATGGCCGAGCTCAGCAACACGACACCAGACAAAAGGCAAATACGTAGACCTACTAGTTCTGGGGTGTAACTTGTCATGGAAGATCTCAGGGTCACCGGAATATAACAGTTGGACACTCATGGGAGTGTACTCGTCCGTGACCATTTTCTGTGTCATTCCTATCATGATATTGAAAGCCTCCATCCCACGGCGATAATGAGCCATGTCCAAATGATGATCCTCATGCTCAGAACAAAGCATGGTAAAGCCGACACCAAGTAACGAGATAATGAGGAAGGACCAACACCAACACCAGCAGATATTAATGCCAACCATCCCCGTCTCCATTAGCAAGGTCGTGCATGGGCGTACTCGCACCAAATCTCTCCACATGTCCTCCCATTCGGTTGATCATCCAGCTGTGTGGTCGCGGAGAGATCCCTAGTGGCCAGGTGGCTGCATTGCTGGGCCCAGCCCTCCTCTGTGAAAACATCAAGTCTGTCACATCGAAAACTGACTCCACATTCCACACCAGCATTCACTAAATAGTCAGCAGTCTTATTTTCTTCCCTTCTGACGTGGTGAAAGGAGATGGCGGGGTACGATAAAAGAAGGACATGCATGCGCTCCAATCTAAATGTTAGGCACTAGCTAGGAGAGATCTTCTCCATCTTTTGACCATTCAGGAGACGTTTAGCCACTGTGATAAGGGTGTTGGAGTCACCTTCTATTATTGCTGGGAGGAATCCCCCACTGATCAGCACTTCTGCACCTCGAATGAGGCCTTCCAGCTCTGCTGAATTATTTGTGTCCTCTTCTATGGCTCCCATAAACCCCTTCTTGATCCATCCATCATGGTCTCGACAGAGACCACCAAAACCAGCCTGACTTAGGTTGTCGCGAGATGCTCCGTCAAATTTCAATTTAAAAACGTTGGGAGGAGGGATCGACCACGTTGCTGGGCTGGAGGGGACGCACAGTTTGTCCCGATAGTGCAGAGCATCAAACATAGGCTTATTCAAACCCCAATTCTCCACAATCTGGAGTTCTTCCCTTGGGATAATATTATCCTGTTCGTTCCATTGCATACATGTAATTAAGGATACCAAGTTGTCTTGCACCGTGTTCCAGACTTCCTCCATGTTTTTTCTTCGACCGCGGAAGATCCTAGCATTCTGCTCCTCCCAAACACACCACATTGCCATACCCGAAAAAGCATCCCAAATGGCTCTGATGATGGGGTTCTTGAAGGCTCAAGGACACCAGTCTCTTATAGTCTGGGGGGGCTGACCCTGTATCCTATCGCTCCGCTTGAACATCATCGCCTCCTTGTCCCAAATTGCAGCCACAAAGGGGTAACTATATAGTAAGTGGCCCATCGTATCCTCCGCTTAATGACACATACAACACTGAGACGATCCAATAATCCCTCGCTTTCGCAAATTGTCACAAGTGAGGATTCTTCCTCTCACTACAAGCCAAACGAAGTGGGCCACTTTAGGCCATAAGTTGACAGCCCAAATTTTTCCCCATATGTCATCCATCGCCACATTCCTTGACATCCTGATGCTGTAGGCCTCTTTGATGCTGAAGGATCCATTTGAAGAATATCCCCACCGTAAAATATCAGGCCCCTCCTAATTTTTGACAAAACGTTTATTCAATTCCTCTTGGAAAGCTACCTAGTCCTCCTCGCTCATAAGATCAAGTTTCTCAAGAAAGTCCCACTGATGATAGTCCTGTTGTATTCCTAGGCCCCACGACTAGTTCACCAAAACCCTGCCCTTTTCGATCTCCTGCTGTTTGATAAGAGCCCACTGGGAAGTTCTTCCGAGGATGGGGAACTGGTTCCATGAATCTTCCGAGAACTTCGCCCGACAACCATCCCTGATCTCCCAGAAACTATGCTCTTGGATTACTGATTTTCTAGCCAAGGCTTTTAACCAGATGGTAGATCCACTAGGAGCTTCGTTGAAGCGAATCAGGAGATGACTGGGTCTGTCCCTGGTGTATTTTTTGCTCCACAATCTAACCCAGGGTTCTGATGAATGAGTGACCCATCTCCACCAAATCTTGGCCCCCAAGATCTTCGACATAATTTCAGGGTCCCTAAGTCCCAAGCCCCCATATTCCTTAGGTTTGCATACTTCCTCCCATCTTACCAAAGAAAATTTGTCCCTTTCCCCACTCGATCCCCAAAGGAAATTACGTTGGATGCTTCGGATTTGCTTAAGGATAGCCTTTGGAGCGGCTAAGACTGAGAAAAGGTATGTCGACATCGCCTGTAAGATAGACTTAACCAAGATCAGCCTACTGGGAAAGTGAATGGTGTGAAGCACCCAGCTAGATAGTCTCTGCTTTAGTCTATCCAAGAGTTCCTTCCATTCTGCTATTTTCGGCCTTCTAAGCCCCAATGGGATACCAAGATATTTGGATGGGAGGTCTCCTCTAGAAAAACCTAGGATTCTCGGGATATTCCTCTGAGTGGCTGGGGGAGTATTAACAAAGAAAAACTGATATTTATTACGATTAACAGCCAATCTTGAGGCCTGAGCAAAAAGGTCCACGCTTTTTTTGAAGCTTCTGGATTCTTGGACTGAAGGGTGGCCCATGAGCATAGTGTCATCCACAAATTGTTGATGTGTCTGAGGGGGCACCCCCTCCTAATCTCTCACTCCTCGAATTGCCCCACGATCGACCTAGGTAGCAATGAGGTGGCTCAGGCCCTCTGCCATGAGGATGAACAAGAAGGGGGACAGGGGGTCCCCTTGGCGGATGCCCCGAGAAGGATGAAAGGAAGAAGTTAGTGATCCATTAAGGAGGATATTAAAGAAAGAAGAGGAAACCAGACCCATAACCCACTCCACCCATTCGAGGGAGAAGCCATAGGCCCCCAGCATCCTCTCCATGAATTCCCAATTGAGCTTGTCGTAAGCTTTTGCAATATCAAGTTTAATCATCATCCCAGGGATTCGAGAGCTTTGGAGTGAGTGCAACACTTCATGCACAAGAATAACCCCATCCAAGATTTTCCTTCCTTCCACAAAACCCGACTGTTCAGGGATTATAAGCATAGGGAGGAGGGGTTTGAGTCTGTTGGCAATGAATTTGGAGATGATCTTGTATATGACATTGCATAACGCAATAGGTCTAAATTTATCGGGCGAATCCACTCCCGCTTCTTTCAGAATAAGGGTGAGAAAGGTAGCATTGAATACTTTGAGGACCCCTTTTTTTAATCTAGATTCTTCCACAATAGCCAGCACATCCTCCTTGACAAGATGCCAGAAGAAGTGGAAGAAGTTGGATGTGAATCTTTCTGGTCGAGGAGCCTTTCCCAGGGCCATCTGATTAACTGCTTCCTCCACTTCTCGCATCCTAATGGACTTATTCAGTATTTCATTGTTTTCAACAGTGACCAATCTAGGAATTAACCTAGTGATTTGCTCGATCTCCCTGCTTCTGTCTCCCCCGTATTCCCTGAGAATCTCTGAGAAGTATTGAGTGAGCTTAGCTTCTATCTCCCTCCTAGTGTCCACTCTATCTCTAGCTCTAGTTTTAAGCCTCTGGATTGTAGAACTGTTCCTATTCTGGATCACCGGGTTATGAAATAATTTAGTGTTTCTTTCGCCCTCCTTCAGCCATTTAACTCTCGCCTTCTACTGCCAATATAGCGACTCTTGCTTTTCCCTGGCTTCCAACTGTCCCATAAGTTCCTTTTCTATTTTTTTCATTTCCTCATTCCATCTAGTTTCCATACCTTTTCTATTTATGAGGTCTAGCTCCATCAACAGTTGTTTTTTGTCCTCAAAAATGTTTCTGAATTCCTCCCAGTTCAATTTACGGATCTTTGCTTTCAGGGCTTTAAGTTTCTGCTGAAATCGAAACATTATGGTTCCTGGGGGGGGGGGGGGGGGGACCAATTCCTACCACCACTGACTTACCAGGTTCTTGAAGTCCTTGTGTTCCATCCAGAAACTTTCAAATCTAAATGGTTTCCCCCTGGGGAACCAGTCCAATCCCAAGAGAGGCTGATGGGCCAGTGATCTGAGCCATTCGCCGGGAGAACATCAGCCATAATTTCCCCCATAATGTGCATGACGTTTTTTGACACCAAGGAGCGATCCAGACGAGAGGCAACTAGGTAATCCCCTCCACGCTTGTTGTTCCACGTGAACCAGCCACTTCCCGTTTCCACGTCAACCAATGGACCCCAAGTAAGAAATTCACTGAATGCTTCCTAGAATTTGTCCATGGTTCATCTTCCGCCCTTCTTCTCTCCAAGATTTGCGATCAGATTGAAATTTCCCCCAAGTACCCATGTCCCTTGCTCCACTTGTTCTTGGAGCCATTTGAGGAAACCCATAAAAGAGTGTTTCTCTTGGAAATAGCCGGGTCCATAGATGTTTCTAGTCGTACCCGAAACTCCCAAATCTAGAAAGCAAAAGTCTGCCATGAGCGCAAACTTGTTGGCCCGCCAGTTGGAGAGTTCCACTGATCGTGGCTGCCATAGGATAGCAATACCCCCTGATTGTCCTATGGCATCGATGGCCATGACCTGACTGCACTTCCAAATCTTGTCTTTGATTTTCAAAAGGCCTCCAAAACTGCATTTGGTTTCTTGTAGAAACAAAATTTCTAGGGATTCCTGTTTAAGCTTGCGGTTTATTCCTTTCCACTTCCTAGGGTTACTACACCCCTGATATTCCAAGAAATGAGCTTCATTGACAAACATTTTTGGCTTCAGAGAAGGCCGCCTGGATCGTAGGGTATTGTCCAGATTCAATTAGACGCACTCCCACCGCTGCTATTCGCTGCTTGTTGGTCTTCCTTCCATGGTGCAGTTCCTCCTCGAAAGACTTCCTCTTGCTGCCCTTCTGGGCGTCTGGGTCAATTCCCAGACATTCCACCGCACCCATTCGAATAATGGCCTCCTGGAGAAGTTCAAGTTGACGACGTGAGACATACGCTTGTCCCTTCTTTATGCATTCTTCCTCTATGGAAACCAGTTCAAGCTCACCCAAATCCATATCTTCCCCTTCGTCCCCCTCCACTCCTTCAATCTGTTGGGATTCCTTAGGGACTGGGGATTTGGAGAGGTCTTCCAACTGGTCTTTAGTCGATGTCTTGTCTTGCATCTCTTCACCCTCTTTTAGGGACGCTAGAGCTTTGAAAGAGTTCCCTTGAGATTTCTCACAGGGCAAGGTGTCTGTTCGAGCCTGGACTTTTCCTCCACCCTTGCCGCGACGCTTATTCTTAACCTAGGTGAACCTGTCATCAACCACAGCGATGGGAGGCACAGGTGCAGCCTGGTTCTACTTAAGGCTATCTCTGGGATAGTTCCTCCCCAAATGCCCATATTCGTGACAGAGCTGGCATCTAAAGGGGAGCTGTTCGTAATCAATGGGCTAGATCCATTCTTCATCTTCCCAGTTTATACTGATTACTTCAAGAAGCTCTCGAGATAGATCCATGTAAACATAGATCCTAGAAAATGTTGTATATCGTTGGATCCTTGTTTGTTCTACAACCTTTATGAATTCTCCAAGACTGTTTCCAATATTTCGCAACGTCTCCAGGTCCCAGTATTCACCCAGGAGGGAGAAAAGGTGAATCTAGACTGGGGCTACTGTCATGTCTTCCATTTCAGGGTTGAAACGTTGCTTCCATGGTTGCAAGAAAAGGCCCGCTGAGAAGAAAAAATATGGGCCCCCCTCCAAAATTCTATCCCTATCTTCCTGGTTAAAGAAGATAATGGTGAAGAAACCCTTTGATCCCAGTTGTAGATCATAGTGACCTTTAGGTTTCCACACCCCATTGATCCACTTGACCAGGTCCTTTTCCTTCGGCCATATCCCCATAAATTTCCCAATCAGTGCCTTTTCCTTCCAAGTCCCATTCTTTTCCCTTACTGCCTCGGATCTGACCTGAATCACAGGTATGGAGGCCATTCAAGGGAAGCAACCCCCCATACTCGATTGTTTGCCTTTCCTGGGAGCAGGTTGACCTCCGTCCCCCTTACCATCCTCTGCCAGGGTGTTCCTCCTCAAGCTAGAAGACCCATTTTCTCGAGCGGGCACCTCCTACCCTAATGCCTCCATGGCCCCCTGCAGGAGGCCAAGTTGCTAGGCAAAGCCTGCAACCCGGAACCGTCTGGCACCGCGAACCATGAGACAAACCACCCTGCTTCCCTTCAAACCCTCGCCAACCCTCCTAAATATTATAGATCAATTAATATTTATATTATATTTACATTTTATGTACCCTAAAGTCATTTTCAATTGGAAGATAATAAAAATATCACCCTACTCACGATTTTGGGTTTGTCTATGCTTTATTATTTTATTTATTCATCACATTACCTTTGGGATTTTGACCTTTTATGCTAAGTTAATGTTTTTGAATTAATTTTATGCTACTGCAAATGTCTCCACTTCAATATTTAGAAAATGGTGTGTAACTCTTAATCATATATGAATTACTGATTTAGTTTCATTGAACTTCTCACTGAAGAAATCAAGATGTAAAATGACTCCACTAATTGTTGTCATGTTTTATCATTTAATCAATATGATCTTGCATCTTATCTGGGAGAATAAAATGCACAACAATAATCACAAGAGATAAGAGACACAAATATTTTTCCTCGGGGAAACCATAAAGGAGAAAACCCCACAACTTCCTCAAAGATAGAATAAGATCTGATAACAAAAGTAACACGCAAGAGTACAAAGTTGATCTTCGACAGTTGTTCTCTCTCTCACTTGTGCAAGCTACTTCTCTCTCACTCATGCACTATTGTTGAGCGAGTGTGTGTATCAAATAGAGAGTCTCACTCTCTATTTATACTTAGTTTCCACTTGACAATTACCCTACAGGGATGAATTCTCTAGGAGAGTCTAATAACCCTAATATGACTCAACTATGGGGTCTAATGCCCCGACTTACAATGGAGGGTTAACCTCAATGAATTTACATGACTTTATTATATTAATGACTCTCCTGATGAGAGGAACAAACATATGCGTCGGAGTACAATGAAATATAATAAGAGATATACAAGTGAATACATTCCGATCTTACAAATAAATCAACACTCCCTCTTAACTAGGAAGGTATTATCTTGACATAGTTCATCAGCACAAGTATTCATCACTCAATCATCATCAAAGTTGGATCATCATCATCACTAGATCATCATCGTCACCATTGTTGTTTCTATCTCAAACAAATGGTGATATCTCTCAAATATACTTGTGATAGGAAGTTCTATAGAGCCAACCATTTTTCATGTTGGATGTAGGCCTAGCCTCCAGTTAGGTCTTCATCAACATAGCCAACCCTTTTTCATGTTGGATGTAGGTCTACAATGCCAGCCTTTTTTCATGATGGATGTAGGTCTCCATCTATAGAGTCAACCCTTTTCATGATGAATGTAGGTCTCCATCTACAGAGCTAGCCATTTTTCATGTTGAATGTAGGTCTCCATCTATAGAGCCAGCCCTTTTTCATGCTGGATGTACCCCTACATTGCCAACCCTTTTTCATGCTTGGTGTAGGTCTTCATCTACAGAGCTAGCCCTTTTTCATGTTTGATGTAGGCCTACAGTGTGAGCCCTTTTTCATACTGAATGTAGGTCTTCATCTATAGAGAAAGCCCCTTTTCATGCTTGATGTAGGCCTACAATGCCAACCATTTTTCATGTTGGATGTAGGTCTTCATCTACAGATCCAACCCTTTTTCATTTTGGATGTAGGACTAGCCATTTTACAAGCCTTTATCATCTTTAGATCATCTCATTTTCACACAAAGCACATCCCATATACACATCACTCACATTCACCGTCATGGTAGGACACACCTACTACCATCCGAGAAAGGTTCCAACACTTACATCCACAGGCATGGTAGGACACACTTACTACCATCCAGAAAAGACCTCAACACTTACATCCATTGACATGGTAGGGCACACCTACTACCATCTGGGAAAGGGTCATGTGTATCACTTCCCCTAGGAGGGAGCCTTGATCTGAAGAACACCAAGATTCTCTATAAAGTACTCAAACATCACTCTGTCTAACGGCTTGGTTAATACATTAGATATTTCCTCATTCGTCACAACATATCGGAGCTTCACTGCTCCTCTCTACACCATATTCCTGACATAGTGATACTTGATCTCGATATGCTTCGACTTGTCATGGAACATCAGGTTCTTCAACATATTCACACAACTCTAGTTGTCACAATATATACAAGTAGCATTCAACATGAGATCAAACAAATCATACAGTACCTTCCTTAGCCACACTTCCTCAAAACTAGCCAAAAAAGCTGTGACATACTCTACTTTGGTTGTACTCGGTGCCATGCAGGACTTCTTTTTTGCTAAACCTAGAGATGACACATGATCCGATAATCAAGCAACACCTCGAAGTGCTCTTCCTATTAATGGAATTGTCTTCCCAATACGAATCCACATAACCCTCCAGGTTAATCTTCTGACTCACCTCATACTTGAGCCCATAATCAAGTTTACCCTTAAGGTAACTCAAAATATGCTTTGCAGCGATCGGTGAACATCTCTATGATCTTTCAAAAACTAGGTTAATGTGTTCATGACAAAGAAAATACATGGTCTTGTATTCGTCAGGTACATCAAGGATCCAATCATCTCACGATACATCATGGAATCAACCGAATCTGATGAAGCATCACCTAATAGCTTCAGGTTCAATGCCATAGATGTGGTCATGGCCTTGCATCCCATCATCCTGAACCTATTCAGTATCTCCACTGCATACTTCCCTTGTCCAAGGGATATTCGATCCACATTATGTCATGCCTCCATGCCTAGAAAGTAGTGCATCGTACCCAAGTCCTTCATCTCAAACTCGGCAGCAAGCTTCCTCTTCATGTCAGCAATCAAACCATCCTCACCTATCACAAATGCGTCATCTAGTAAAGGTTGGAATTTGCTTTACTCTTGGTAAGACAAAAATATCTAGGAAGTTGTCAATCCTGTTGTACCACGTCCTGCATTCCTGTTTCAAACTGTACAAGGCCTTCTTCAATTTGCACACATGAGTCTCCCTATCATGGGTCTCAAATCTGAGTGGTTGCTCCATGTACACTTCCTCTTCCACTACACCATTCAAGAACGCGGTCTTGACATCCATCTGGTGTATCTTCCACTTCACCACTGCAACCAAAGTAAGTATTGATTTGATGGAAGTGTATCTAGCAAGATGTGTAAAAGTTTCTTCATAATCTATCCCTTACTTCTGATAGAATACACGTGTCACAAATCTCTCTTTATACTTCTCTATGCTACACTCTGCAGCATGCTTGATCTTGTAGATCCACTTGGAAGTCACAACTTAATTCCCTTCTGGTCTCAGGACCACATCACGTACCTCATTCTTCATGATCAACTGGTACTCCTCGATCATTGCATCCTTCCATTCTTTCTTTTCTGTCGCTTCTTCATAGTGTGAAGGTTCTTTATCAATGATGTCACATAGTAGGGCTACATAAATGGAGTAAGACCTTGTTCTATTCCTTTCTATGTGCATTCTTTTGGAGCGCCATATCTCTCAGCACCTTGCATAGCCTCATGTACCCATGCTGGTTTCCTCTCGCAAGAATTCTTCTCATGGGGTGGATCTACAGGTTCCTGAGGTTCTTCCATTTCTCGATGTTCTTCTAGAGTTTCTTCATTCATTATTGTATCTCGTATCCTGGGTACTTATGTTTCTTCAATGTCTTCAACGTGTATCTTTTTGGATTTGTTGTACGCTTATTCTTCATCAAATATCACATTGTTGCTGATATAAATCTTTGTGAATCCTGGGAAGTATATTCTGTAAGCCTTCGAGCATTCACTATATCCCACAAATATACCCTTCTTTCTTGAAGGATCTAACTTTGTCCTCTTCTGTTTCAGAATGTGTATGTACACCAGGAAGACAAGTATTCTTAGATGGTTGACTTGTGGTTTCTTTCCAAAGAATATTTCTTCTAGTGTTTTGTTATTAAGTACTCTATGCGGAGTACAATTCTGTACATACATAGTTGTCCTAGCAGCTTCTTCCCATAGATACATAGGAAGATCCTGATCATGAAGCATTACCTTTGCTGATTCCATGATCGTTCTATTATTCCTTTCTGCAACTCCATTTTTTTTGTGGATTACATGGATTGGTCAACTCCCTCTTAATCCATGATTCTCTACATAATTCCTTGAATTCATTTGATGTAAATTCTTCGCCATTATCTAATCGAAAGGTCCTAATTTTCTTCTCTATTTGGTTCTCGATCAAGGCTTTGAATTCCTTGAACGTACTAAATACTTCATCCTTTCTTTTCAAGAAATATATCCATCTCTTCCTAGAAAAATAATCAATGAAAGAAACATAATATGCATACCCACTTAATGAATTGGATGAGATCCGGTCACATACATTGGACTGGATAATTTCCAAGATTCCTTTTTCCTTTCTCTCGCTACTTGGAAATGTCTTCTTTGTGTCCTTTCCCTTCGCACATCCATTGCAAACACCTTCATGTTTTTCTTGTATTTTTGGAATACCTTCAACAGCTTTTCTTGCAAGTGGTAGTGCCCTATAGTGCACATGTGCAAGCCTTCTATGCCAAAGTTCACCTGACTCTTCTTAATCATGGACCAAATCTTGTTCTGGTTGGCCCTTTAATTTGTATAAGCCTCCCTCTTGCTCTCCAATAACTACTGCATCATCTATGGTATTTCCCTTTGGGCACATAAGAACTTGGCCATATACAAATGCAACCCTCATACCTTTTTCATCCAATGCAGATATGGAGAGAAAAATTTTCATTAGTCTTGGTACGAATAGAACATCCTTCATATTCATATATTTTTGAGAGTCTAGCTTATAGGAAGCTTCACCACTTCCTTTTATACAATACCAGTAGTCATCCCCAAGTTTCACTTTCTTGGGTGACTCATGTTTGAATAGTTTTACAAAGGATTTCTTAAATCCCGTCATATGTTTGGAAGCCCCACTGTCTATGAGCCAATCATTGATTCCATGAGGAATAGTTCCTGTGAGGGCAGAAATCAAAGCATACTCTTTAGGTGTCTTTAGGGAATACACATGTGGTATAAGGTGATCCTTCATAGAATCAACAATGATCCTCTTGGCCTTGACCAAGTTCTTCTTATGTAAGGCCTTAGTCTCATCTCCTTCTAGAACTGGAACATCTCCACTTATGTAGGTGTCCAATTCATTTTCTTTAAGAACAAGTGAGATCCTATACTTCCATGCTCGAAAGTTATCAGCTCCTTCAATAATTTCATAAATTTTCGTGTAATGAGACATCTTTAATGAGAACCTCAAATGGAAATACATGAGATTCAGATCTTGCCAATTTGAGATGCCCGAACTAGAACTGGATTTGGAGCTGATCTTTTGCAGTGTTGATTTTTTGGTCCACGGTCAAATTAGGGTTTGAATTTCCCGTAGTTCTACCCAAACAAAAATTTCAATCTTGGTCAGTTATGACCAAGGGTCATCCCAATCATTAACTGCTCACATCGCCTCGTGCTTAACTCCCTTGTAAGAGGAGGATCCTGAGAAACACTAATTATACCAAGGAATTTGACACTCTCACCTGGACAGACACATAAATGTTTCCTTTAGTGGTATCAGAGAATTTACTCACAATGAATTATTCCAAGACCCTAAAATATAATCTTGTTGCTGCACCCTATTAAAGAAAAGAGTGTAATTCATTTTACTATGCATTGATTTTAATTAGCTTATTACTCAAAAGGGAAAATGACCATGCAACTAATGGTGTTATGACGCAACAAGAAGTAAAATGCACACCTAACAATCAATGCAAATGCACTATGTCGAATGAAAGATGGGGTATGCTACTACGTGAAATGCAAAATTTTCCTTCAAATGAAGATGCAATCATTCCCATATGAAAATCTGACTAATACTTCTCCAAGCAAACCTAGTGAAAGTACCATGCAAAATGCAACAATGCATAATGATGCAAAAAGCAAATGTTTTTGTATTTTTTGAATTAAAATGAGATAATAAAGAAAAAATATGACTCTACAACCCCCATACTTTGCAAGCACTATCCAGACAGCACCCAAGCAAAGCACTAAGGTAAAAGAGACCTAATGCACTAATCCCAAAACAAAAAATAGAAAATGCAATGACAAGAACATTCTCAAAAAATTCAAACTACAAAGCATCTCTAGTCAGAAACCAAGGTGTATACAGACTCCAGAAGCATCCAAGAAGACTCAGCAACTATCCAAACTCACCCAACAACACTTAATCTTCCCCAAAAAGGAAAAACTCAGGTTATACATGACTGTGTCCAGAAAACCCACGTATATACGTGGATATCCCAGTAAAAACCGCGTGTACATGCGACTGTGAATACAAAACCCGTGTATAGGAAGAAAAAGAGATTAAAAAGAAGGTAAATAGACAAGCTGAGACAAAATTTATTCCTATCACACACTACTAGGAAAACATGCCCCCAGAACCGACTCAGAAACAGAGAAATCAAAGCAATTCAATAACATTGAATGCCGATAAAAACCCCAAAACAAATGACTAGGAATTCCCTAGTAGAGTCACCAATTCTGTTATGGAGAAAATTTCCTATGGCTTGGGGTACCACAATAGACAGAGTAACCGCAGAGATCAATCATTTCCCATATGCAAGAGAAAACAAACATCTAACACTAAAGGATCTCGAAACATACCGTATTCTGGATGGTTGATGTAGATCCCCATTGAGCTTTTCCACTCTCGCTTGTATTAACAATTTGATCTCTCAACATTCAACAAACAAGATAAACATGCTATATAATTGTGTTAGACCTACTCTAGCATATATAATCAATAACATATAAGCATTTAAAAGCATCCATGGATTCAATACTCATTTAAATACACATTATTGGACAGGAAAATATATTTCTATTAATATAAATCAGAGATTACAACAATGACAACCTCTGTCGGCACGTTTGGGAACTGGAGAAACTGAGTCCTCCACCTGGGCCTCCACCACTTCAATCCTCCATCTTTCGATAGCAAGCTCACAAGTAAAGGCAAGCTTGGGAAGAATACAAAGTGCTCCAAGGGACAAAGGGATGCAGACTCAAGTATAAGCTCCAGCATCAATGGACTATATTTTTCTTACTCTTCAATTCCTCCCCCTTCAATCTATGCAAAGTGTTCCTTATATAGTGCTTCAATGGGGTAATGGAAGGTCAAATTCGAGCGATCTCAAGGCATATGGAATTCCAAGAGACAAGGAACTCGGATCCACATCAAGGAAAACTCCAAAACTATTTTTCCTTTTGCACACATCCCGATGTACGCAGGTTTGAGGGTCATATCCACATATATACACGAGAATATGTTTAAAACTCGCATATAGAAAATAATGCATGCTTTTAGGGATGATCTTGGAAACATCAAAGGTACAAAAATGGTCCATGGGATCGAAAGAGTCTACAGAGGGACAGGGAAGGCCATAAAGGTGTGATCCACCATGTGTGGTAAAATCAGCTATAACAATGATGATTTGTTTTGTATATTAGGCGTAATCCAATTGTTAATGATATATATGTATATATATGTTGGATGTGTTGGGCGTGGACCCTAAAGCACATGATTGATGAAATGTTTTGTGTTGGGCGTGGACCCTGAAGCACATGATCGATGAGATGTTTTGTGTTGAGCAAGAGGCTCTAGAGCACATGAGTACTTACATTTGTGTTGAGTATAAAGCTTTGGAACACATGAAAATATAATTGGAAATGTTGGGCATAAGATCTAGAGCATTCCATGTTGATGTTGAGCATAAGCTCTGGAGCATCGGATCCTTGGCCATTGTATCCCTAGGTGAATCGTACAAGTACATCCTAGCATTTAGTGTCGAGTGAGAGCTCTGAAATTGCACTATGTTTGTAAGTCCCTGTTATAAGCGTTGAGTATGGGATCTGGTAAGCGCTAGGGGTTACAGAAAAGAATTTAATAACTTCCGAGTGAAAACGACTCGAGAAAAATATTGATCTCATCATACTTATTTATAAGTGATTAAATGAAATTTCGAATTTCTATATTCTCATCAAGTACTGAAGAGATACCATGATATACGAGGGAAGTCCAGCATGCAAGGATGTTTAGAGTTTCCTAGCCTAGTAGACATGAACCATATGTCTACTTGACCTTCAAGAAGAAGTGTTGTTAAGTCTAGGGATCATAATACATGATGCCCAAAGACAAATGTTAACAAGTATTTTAATACTATGTATTTTATATATAGTATGTATAAAGAATTAATTATGAATAACTATATAATTGAATAAAGAAAGAAGAGAAGCTCCACCAATTATTATTTATTATTAAAGGATTAATAAATAGTGAAATATCTATGAAAGACTAACTAGGAACTAGTTAAAAGTTTCTAGGTTAAGGATTGAAAATTACCCTAGTAAATTCAAAAGGGTTAAATCAAGAATTCAATGATTTCTTGATTTAACTGTCCCTTTGACTAAAAAGTCTGTCTATAAAGACTCAAACCAAGCAAAAACTTAGGGGTTTTGATTTTTATCTAGGAGAATTATTATTCTAACTATTTTTGCTCTCAAGTGTTTTCTTTGAGATCTTTTTCTGCAAGGGAAAGACGATTGATTCAGAACTGATTACCAGTTAGGAAACCCTACCTTAGGAGCTCTAAGCTACTTTCATGTTGGAATCGAGCTCGAGGGGATTCGGATTAGAACCAGGAACGGTTCCGGGTCATGGTTTGGAGGAACGCGGTAGTCTCCAATTGATTTGGTCATCAAACAGAGGTTAGATCTGCATTGCATTGCTAATGCTGGTTATATCCATTTACACAGTGGGTATCAATATTTCTACACCGTCATCATTTAAAGACCGAAAACCAAGTTACACAGGTGTGCCAATGGGCTATGGCACCATTGCAAGAAATGGTGCAGCCCACAACAAAAAAGGCCCAAACTAACAAAGGATTTACATAAACGAAGAACAGAGTGTGCTAGAGGCCCAAGTCTTTTTCTGTTCACTACTAACCACCCAAGTGATTTTTACAACTGAAACTTAATTACATAGAGTCGAATGGCTTACGAATTAGTTCATGGCTTAATGCCTTAACCACATAATAAAATCCAAGTCTGTATCATTAAGCCCGAAGGCGAATTCAAAACCCACAGCATAAAATTCCAACCAAGCAACAAATCCAAACACAGTCTTCCTGAAAGGGCTGAGAGGTAGCAAGAATAAAATTGCTCACAGGCTTACCATGGCCACATTGCAAACACTCTGGAGCCAACAACGAAGTATGGAGCCACCCCTCTTTCGCAACCCTATCACCTACAACCAAAATCAAATACGAATGGTTGAGAAGTATGGCAACGCGACGAACCTTACACCAAGACATTGTGTAGACATAAGAACCAGAACGAAGCTTACCTTCCGAGCGAAGGTCACCACCTTGTTTTGTCCCTGGGTAGATCCAAATACGTAAACCCCAAATGACAACCATTTTGGAAAAGCCTTCATGTGCCAAATCCCTAAGCTTCTGGCTCTCACGAAACCCAAGTGCATTAATGGCATTAATGACTTCAGCTGGTTCCATTATCAAGCCCCAAAACCCACTCTCCTTAATTCAGTCTCATTGTATTAACATGACCTCTTTTTCAAAGCTTAAACCCCTCTAATCTATGGTTCAACCATATGATAAATACGTGCCACCCAAAACCCTTACTACGTATTATATATTATAAGGTGTGTGTAATATATGACCCCTACAATGTTCGCCACCGCTTTTCATATCACCTTGTAACTTTACGACGTAGGTATTATAGCAAGGTTATGTTAGTGCATAGTCCATAGCCTACGCTAGTCCAAGGTGTAATGCCATAAGGCATAAACCTTATAGTTAATATATACACCATAGTCTTGAAGCCCGAATACTTGCGCTTACCCTAATCTTAGTTCTTAGTGAACATGGCATATTGAATATGCCATGTTAATAATTAAAGTTATAAATGTCAAAGGTTTGGTGTTACACCAAGGTTATAACTTGCAAAATGAAGATAGGAAGATATGTTAATAATAGTAAAATGAAATAGACATGAATCATAAATGTAGAGATTTCCACGTATCATATAGTTAATTATCTAGGTTAATTAATTAACACAATAGGACTTACCTTGATATAATCTGAAGGAGCAAGGAAGCTTAATAATAAACAGTAAGCACAACGTAAGCTCGAAATGATCGAAGTCTCGGCTAGGCCTTTTTACATGAGATAAACCTGCAAATAAATAAATAAGGTGCCTTAGTTTGATTGAACTAAGTAAGCCTATGCGTCAAGTAATACTTTACCTCTGAGACCGTCATGGGAGAACAAGTCCCGCCACTCCGCCCACTTTGTTTCCAAAAACAAAGTTAAGTTAGGATTCCATATTTAACAAGTGTGACAATACAGAAATTACGAAGCACATAAATTCAATGACGACATATAAACGACGAAAGTGTAAACATAATACTGAGCAGCAAAACTGCAGTACAAACATCATAAGTAAAATACAGGAAAAGTAACAACTGAAATATAAATGACAGGACGTAAGAACAGCTTACGACTAAATAGAGGTACATAAAATGTACGATAGAGTTCCGTAAGTAAATAATGTTTCGTCTAGGTTGTTTTTTTTAACTAGCCTATAAATTTTTTTATTTTCAATTTTTAGGGACATTACCGCTATAAATGTTCCTTAGTCTATATTTCACAACGTGGCATTCTTATATTATTGGGATTATGTCCATATTTTATGTTTTCGAATGCTTGTATGGTTCACTTTTAAATCTCTTGTGAATTTTGTGATAGAAGAAGGCTAAGTGGTAAGTTGAAAGTAATAAATGTAATTAAATTTAAAAGTATTAAATGGAATTAATATAAATGCAAAGAATAATAAATGATTTAAAATATGTTTAACATCTCTTAATATAAAACATATTTTAATTGACTTCTATATAAATATCACATATTTTCATTTGTCACTAGTATAAAATTAGAAACAAGTGATTAGGTGACCCAAAATTTTGGTGACCACAGTTTTTTTAAGGGATAAATGACAAAAAATAAGAAATTTTAAATGAGCTAACTAAAAATGATCAAGATAAATGACCAATTTGGTCATAAGAACTAAACCAAAAAAGACCACATAACAATTAGTCATTTATTTGGTCATTTTAGTTGCGTATCTTCGACAATGACAATTACAATTTTAACAATGAATTTGTATAGTTCTATAAATTTTAACACTACAGATGGATTTAGTTCTAAGAGTCTCTGAATCCATCTGCAGTGTTAAAGGGGGTCTCTAAATCTATCTACAGTGTTAAAATTTAGTAAATTGTAACATTATAGACAGATTCAAAGGCACGAGCTAGTGTCGAAACGTAATGACATAAGTGAACCTAGTGAACTTTTTTGCAAGATCATTTCATCTACACTCTCACATCTAGTTCGATGAACGTATCATGTCCATATCTTATTTCACCATTTTTTCTTTCGTATTATTCCTTCGATAGATTTGCAAAGTCGCTTCATGTCCATCATTATAGTGTGGTTATAAAGTAAAGTCTTGGATATTTTTTGTCCTTCTCTATCGGTTTTGTAATGTTGCAAAGTTGATGTCGTTTAAAAAAGTCAAGTCGCTAATATTATGATAGGAATGATACTAACCAACATAGATCCATCTTAAGCCTAGATCTATCAACCAAAAAAGATCAAATTTCTTAAGATGTATTTTAAAAAAAATAATTAAGATGAATTATATAAAATCAATAACTCAATCCTTGAGTTAAAATGACAATATTAACCATGCAAATTACAGATCAGGATTTTTAAAAAAAATTATATAATCTACGAAAGACAATACGATGTAAGTACCCCATTAAAAACGCCATAACTTTTGCACAATGAAGTCAATCATCCAAGTCGGCCATGACCCAGCACCATTGATTTTTTAAAAGTCCAAACGAATGATTATTTATTGATAGAGCGAATAAACAAGCATTCACCACTGTAAAATTCACAGGCACTACTGATCTTCGCGGTCGTGAGAAAGTCAATTTCCAGTAAGCAGATCACAACGAAGCAATCGTATTTCAAACTTTCATCGGATTTGCCAGAAGAGAGGAAAACGATCCACCTTTCAGTTTACATATTTTTCTTCAAACAAGACGGGGGAAGGCAAAGGAAGCCAGTTACGTGTTAAAGAGGTTAACAACATGCAACAAGAAAAGGCCTTTGTTTTACAAAAGCTCACTCAAATGGAATCAAACATATACAATCTTGAAAGAAAATTTCAGTCAAAGATCGATAATCTACATTGGAAACTCACAGAACAAGAGAAAGCCGGGGAAAAACTCAATGATCGCTTGAAGGAAGTCGAGAAAGAATTCAGACAAAAATGTCAAAGTAGAGCTGAGGACTGCCGGGTTGATATTTCTAAACAGTTGCAAGGCGCTGAGGAAAGACTTAAGAACGAAAATTTTCAGAAAAACGAAGATTGCAGAGCGATGGCTTCTGAAAAAAGAATTTTAGAAGGTACTGTTTTCCAGTTGAATGATGAAATTCAGGTGATATCTGCAGAATTAGAGGCAGCTCAAAAAGATTGGAAAATGGAAAAAGATGAGCTTTTATCACAGATTGTAGGAGCAAGACAAGAGACTGAGGAGATCGTTAAAGGCAGCCAAATGGCAGAGCAAGCATGGAAGGCTGATAAGGACAAGTTCTTTTCTTCATTGGTTGCTTATAAGGAAAAAATCCATGAGATGTCTATGCAAAAAGAAAGGGCTTTAGTTCAATGTAGGGTAGAAACGATTGAAATTCAATCCAGGTTGAAAAAATTGAAAGCAAGGGCAAACGAATTTCTTGAACATAAACATTTGTGGGTTTCTGAAAAAGAAAATTTTGAAAGCAATGTTGCAGAGCTGCAAACAAAGCTTGATCCATTTGCTAGTGAAAGGGGATTACTAATTCAGAAAAATAGAGAGCTAAGCTTTGAAGTAGAGTCTTTGAAAGTCAGGTTGAATGTGCATAATGCGAAATTGGTTCTCTTGGAAGACGAGATGAAGCAAAATGTCAGAGTTCTGCAGAAATGTAGAACAGAAATAATTGGTTTGCAATGCAAGTTGAATGAATCCAAGAAAATAATTCAGCATTTGCTAAGAAATATTGAACAAGATGGGAGTTTAGGGAATGAGGAACAGAGAAATTTGAGGAACACTGTTGGAGAGCTGCAAATAAACCTTGAGTTGATGACTATTGAAAGTGAATAAAAAAAAAAGGATTATAGAGTTAATCACTGAAGTGGATCTCTTGAAAAGCCGGGAGAAAGAGTATAATGCTACACTAGTTTGTATGGAAGACGAAATGCAGGTTTTAAACGACTATTCTTCAAGAAATGAAGAGAGGGTACAATCTTTGCTTACCAAAATTGCAACAATGGAAATTGAAATGAAGAGGCTTCAGGAACATCTGAATGAAGAAGTCGAAGGTAACAAGGTAACACACTATTCTCTTCAACAACGATATGAAATCTTACAAATGCAGGTGGACAGAACTGGGCGTTTGCTAAAACCACAAAATCAGAGAGTTGAAGGATTAGTTGAAGAATTAACCACTGCTCTGCCTTCTCTCAGCAAGGATGTTGAATCCAGAGAACATCAACCTTTGCAGGTGACGTCACTGATCCAAGAAAATGGGAAATCAAGATCACATGGTTCGTTAGAAAATGAAAAACCAAAATCAATAGGTTCCCCGGAGAAAGAAAAGCCAAAGTCAAATCAGATAAAAGTGAAAACGTAAAACCAAACGGTGTTATTGACCAGGGAACAACAAAGGGTTTGCTCGAAAAGGCAACACCAAGAAAGTCACTGCTGCTTGAAAATGGTAAACTAAGACCAATTGGCTCGTTAGAAAATGGAAAGCCGAAATCAAAGAAAGGAAAGCCAAATCCACACCATGTGCATGATACTGAAAATGGAAAACCAAATTCTGTTACTGTAATGACAAACCATGTGCATGAAAGTGAAAATGGAAAACCTAATGGTGTTACTGTAATGACAAAACCAGAATCTATTGGTGTTATTGAGAGGCTAACGGCAAACGGATTAACATCTGAAGCGTCTGAAAACCAAACACCATCAAAGTGCGTGCCTGAAATACAAACACCAAATAAGGTGCCTCGAAAGCGAACACCGAAGCAGATTTTTGTAAAGAAATCCCCAAAGAAAAAACCATGGCGGTGATGAAATGGCTACATAGCCATATACCGTTTTTCATTGTTTTGTAGTTTTGTTTTTTCATTGTTATGCAAGTTTTTTTTAAGTATAATTTTTTTTAAACCTAGATTTATTAAATAAATATTTCAATGGATCAAAGTTTACACTGCAAGATAGTTGATTGTTCTTCATATACCAAACCTAAATCTATATAATTTAATTTTTTTTTGTTACAACATTTGGGTTATAAGTACCTCATACATCAGTCAATTTATACTATATAAGTAATACTTTTTGTAAATTTCTATCTGCTTTATGGAATGGAGTCATTGTGCTTTAAGATTAATGGTTTTTTATTAAAACATTTGCAACAAGTTAACTGTTACTAAATGCTATTTATCCATGCTTAAACTACATTTCCACATATATATATATTAGGTGAATAAAATAAAACTTTATCATTTTTTTTTCTACCTACTTCAAATTGTAAAATATCAACAACTATCCATGTAATTATGTTAAAAGAATGGCATTGTTATCTAGTCATCCTTTGGTGTATTACTAGTATAGATCAAAATATTAGGCTCTATCAAAGGCCGAAAAGGATCAAATCTGTGCAAACATTTTTTTAAGTATTACAAATATTTTTATTTAAGGTAGACATATAATATTTTTATTATTTTGGTCGACATATAATTATTTTTTTATTTTTTATTTTGTTAGGAAAGAACATTACAACTTCTAGTCCATTTTAAAATCATTTGCAAGGCGCTTTTAAACCATGTACAATAAAACCATGGATTGTTTAGAAGGCCTTGCACATGGTTTTAAGCCAAAAAAATTTGTGGATAATTCAATTTTTTTTTTGTTAGGTAGGAACATTACAACATCTTCCCCATATTGTGTTGTTTTTCTCATCCACTTTTTTTTAGTGGATAATTAAATTTTTTATTTTTATTGTTTTGTTAGGTACAAAAAGAACGTTAGGGCAATATTATTTTTGGCTGACATAATATAGACAAAAGTTACAAGATCTCCCTTATCCACAAACGTTACAAGATCGCACCTCTCAGCTCAATTAAATACAGTTGGAATCCTCTCAGCTCAATTAAATACACTTGGAATTCATTTTATGGTCGTATCTTGTTATGATTAAATGCATCTTGATTAAGATTTAAATGAGCATAGTGAAATGGTTAATTAGAATCCTTAGACAAAATTTAAATTCTCATGTTTATGAAACTTTTTAGTTACTCAATTAATGTTTTAAATTTTTTTTTAATCCCATACAACTTAAAAAATGACCCATCGCCTATCCTCTTATACCGACCACAAGTTGAGTATCCTGTTATACCGACCACAAGTTGAGTATCTGTACTGGTATATTTTTTTCAAAATCAAACACAACATATTCTACTAAACCCAGTTCTACGTTGATGGAATTACTTGAACAAATTTAGTTTGTCGTTTGCATTGCTTCTCCTAAATTTGGAATTGTTAATGTGATGCTAGTGGCTAGAGTCTGAACTAACTTCTAAAAGACGTGTGAACTCATTAAAATTTGAAAAGACAAACTACGAAGAGAAAGACAGCGATATGTAAATAGCTATGAAGAACTGAGTCGAGTTTGGAAACAAAAGTCATACAACTCGTCGTGAAGGTGTATGGATCGTGAACAAAGAAGCGATAGAATTAATACAAGAGGAATCTATCTATTTTTCATAAGTGTAATAATCGTTATTGTTCACAAGTCTAATAATCGTTAGATTAAAGAATTGAGAGTACTATTCAAATTAATTTTATGATAATAATTACAAATTCAACAATTTGATTAACTTGTAATCTATTTCTGTTTAAAGTTGTGCTAGTAGCTAACCAAGTTGTAGATTAAATATTGAAAGAAATAAAAAATTAAAAATTACTCAACATATGAAACACAAAATTCCACATAGAAACCATTTAAGATGATGGTTTTGTCTTTGCATAAGCCACTGAATAAAAAAGCAGTGTAAGTAATTTATATTGTTCTCATATTTGAGAGGCGTTGTATGAATTATGGTTGACACCATGAATTGAATCAAACAACACCACCAACAATACATTTGCCATACAATAAACATCATTTTAATTAATTTTGACAAGTAGCCAACCCAATATTATGAAAATCATACAATTTGGGTAAACTTGAGATTGTAATTTTTTATGAAGATTATTGTAGTGTGATGCAGATTTTTTAAGATTTAAACAATGCATTTGAAAGAAAGGAAAATATCGAAATTTTAGCTCAAACATTGATGCTTGTTTTTTCCTTTTATTTGTTCTATTTAGTTTTATTTGTCTTATTTAGTTTTGTTTAGTAAAATTATTTTTAGTGTTTCAACCATTAAGGTTTTCGTGTTTATTTTCTACAAAGATAAGATTGACATTAATAAACTCTTTCCGGAATTTAAAGATTACATTAAAAATTACTCGAATTTTCATGATCTAAAGATGCTCAATTAGTTTAGGAGATTTGTGTATTCAAATTGGGAGCCATGGCTTTAAGAGGGTTTGAAGCACACATTAGTTTTCAAAGAGAGAAGCATGCGTTTAATTGTACAATAATATAGGCATAGGAAGTTGGTCTAAGAGTGTTAACTTAGGTTAGGACTCATGGTTTAGGGCTGAGGTCTAGTGCTAACTTGGGTTAGGACTCAGAGAGACACGATTCATTATAAAAGAGCTTATGCTTTAGCCTTCATTACGAGGAATAGAATATCAAAACGACTCTTTCTATTGAAAAAAATTATACAATAGATTAATTAAAATATAAAATTTAATTTATGTAATAAAATTTATTTTTCTAAATAATATAGATCAATTAATATTTATATTATATTTACATTTTATGTACCCTAAACTCATTTTCAATTGGAAGATAATAAAAATATCACCCTACTCACGATTTTGGGTTTGTCTATATTTTATTATTTTATTTATTCATCACATTACCTTTGGGATTTTGACCTTTTATGCTAAGTTAATGTTTTTGAATTAATTTTATGCTACTGCAAATGTCTCCACTTCAATATTTAGAAAATGGTGTGTAACTCTTAATCATATATGAATTACTTATTTAGTTTCATTGAACTTCTCACTGAAGAAATCAAGATGTAAAATGACTCCACTAATTGTTGTCATGTTTTATCGTTTAATCAATATGATCTAGGATCTTATCTGGGAGAATAAAATGCACAACAATAATCACAAGAGACAAGAGACACAAATATTTTTTCTCGGGGAAACCATAAAGGAGAAAACCCCACAACTTCCTCAGAGATAGAATGAGCTCTGATAACAAAAGTAACACACAAGAGTACAAAGTTGATCTCCGACGGTTGTTCTCTCTCTCACTTGTGCAAGCTACTTCTCTCTCACTCATTCACTATTGTTGAGCGAGTGTGTGTATCAAATAGAGAGTCTCACTCTCTATTTATACTTAGTTTCCACTTGACAATTACCCTAGAGGGCTGAATTCTCTAGGAGAGTCTAATAACCCTAATATGACTCAACTATGGGGTCTAATGCCGTGACTTACAATGGAGGGTTAACCTCAATGAATTTACATGACTTTATTATATTAATGACTCTCCTGATCGGAGGAACAAACATATGCGTCGGAGTACAATGAAATATAATAAGAGATATACAAGTGAATACATTCCGATCTTACAAATAAATCAACACTCCCTCTTAACTAGGAAGGTATTATCTTGACATAGTTCATCAGCACAAGTCTTTGTCACTCGATCATCATCAAAGTTGGATCATCATCATCACTAGATCATCGTCGTCATCATTGTTGTTGCTATCTCGAACAAATGGTGATATCTCTCAAATCTACTTGTGATAGGAAGTTCTACAGAGCCAACCATTTTTCATATTGGATGTAGGCCTAGCCTCCATGTAGGTCTTCATCAACATAGCCAACCCTTTTTCATGCTGGATGTAGGTCTACAGTGCCAGCCCTTTTTCATGATTGATGTAGGTGTCCATCTATAGAGTCAACCCTTTTCATGATGGATGTAGGTCTCCATCTACAGAGCTAGCCATTTTTCATATTGAATGTAGGTCTCCATCTATAGATCCAGCCCTTTTTCATGTTGGATGTAAGCCTACATTGCCAACCCTTTTTCATGCTTGGTGTAGGTCTTCATCTACAGAGCCAGCCCCTTTTCATGTTGGATGTAGGCCTACAGTGCGAGCCCTGTTTCATACTGAATGTAGGTCTTCATCTATAGAGTGAGCCCATTTTCATGTTGGATGTAGGCCTATAATGCCAACCATTTTTCATGTTGGATGTAGGTATTCATCTACATATCCAACCCTTTTTCATGTTGGATGTAGGACTAGCCCTTTTACAAGTCTTCATCATCTTCATATCATCTCATTTTCACACGAAGCACATCCCATATACACATCACTCACATTCACCGGCATGGTAGGACACACCTACTACCATCCAGCAAAAGGTTCGAACACTTACATCCATCGGCATGCTAGGACACACCTACGACCATCCAAAAAAGACTTCAACACTTACATCCATCGACATGGTAGGGCACACATACTACCATATGGGAAAGGCTCATGTGTATCACTTTCCCTAGGAGGGAACCTTTATCTGAAGAACACCAAGATTCTCTCTGAAGTACTCAAACGTCACTCTGTCTAATGGCTTGGTTAATACATTAGCTATGTCCTCGTCTGTCACAACATAGTGGAGCTTCACTACTCCTCTCTGCACCATATCCCTGACATAGTGATACTTGATCTCGATATGCTTCGACTTGTCATGGAACATCAGGTTCTTCGACATATTCACACAAATATGGTTGTTGCAATATATACAAGTAGAATTCAACATGAGATCAAACAAATCATACATTACCTTCCTTAGCCACACTTCCTCCAAACTAGCTGAAAAAGTTGTGACATACTCTACTTCGGCTGTACTCGGTGCCATGTAGGACTGCTTTTTGCTAGACCAACAGATGACAAATGATCCCATAATCAAGCAACACCTCAAAGTTCTCTTTGTATTAATGGCACTATAACATCCCCGACCCTTTGACTAGCAAAGAGGATGCTACCATGGCCTTAACCATCCGGGAAACCAGCCCCATGAACATGCGCATTCATAAAATGTTGAAACAAAATGCATTGAAGTAGAACATACACAGATACAATTATTTATCATACACAGCGGAAGCAACATACATTCATACAAACATTCAACATGTTCACCATATTCATTAACAGTAAAATGATTGTAGGAGTAAAACAGACAAGATTACTTATCTTATGAAGAACTCGTTCCGCAACCAGCTACGTCGCTACAATGTTCCACCCAACCATAGGCTAGCATGCTCCTAAATATCTCAGCAATGCTGCCACCCCCGAGGTAGGCATGATTCCCCAAGGAATAAGGAACAAGCAGTCTTACACAGTCCGAAGACCAACCATTGCACACATGAAATCAATCAGCAGTTACAGCTTAGACAGGGAAAATGACTCTTGATTTGTTCTTGGCCCTATCATGGCCAAAACGACTGCCAAGCAACTTACAACAGTCTCCAAACGTATCAGCAACAAAGTTCACAATGTGGGGAAAGACAACAGTCCCTCCTAGACAACAAAGCAATCGAAAGAGACTTACACAAGCCGCAAATGGGGAGGAAAATCAGACTCCTGACCTGTGCGTGAGGGAAACTTACATCATACCCCCAGAATTCATATGGAAATCATGCTAGATACCACTCTGTGGAAACGTAAATGACATCCGAACTGCTCCCCCCTCTTGGCTGTGTGAGACCAACCGAAAAAGAAGCTTGTGCGTGGGAATTCTCAGACTACCATCCCCGAGTGAGGATGAACTGATAAGGGAAAGAATGGCATAGTGGAGAGGGTGGAGATTCTGCATGGGGTGATGGTGGTGGTGGTTTCCTTGCCAACGTGAGGGGTCAACCTACTGGTGGAGTGTGCGTGTGGGCAAAGACTAACAGTCCTGCCACACTCCACTCCCAGCCATAACTGCCCTAACTACTCAGTAGAACATTAAAGTGGTAGTTGGATAAGACAAGGAAAGATGGGAAATTCAAACAGGGTGGTGACACATGGATTTTCCCCCATTGGTTCAAGGTTTGACAGTTCCCCCCCCTTATCCTTGGGAAAATCATACCCTTTTCATTATGGTTGTAGTGAGCATAGCTGGTTGGGTTCATTTAATTAAAGATGTATATTTACATGATGACGAAACTTGATATGTATGTCGCATGCCCCGATATACCATCAGTGACAATTTCAACCCGAAACATAGCATAACCAATCGATGGTGGGGCCTTGGCCTTTATCTCCGCACCATGATTATTTACAATATATACATCCTATACATCTAATGCAATGGGGTCAAAAATAGGTTGTTACATTCCCCTCCCCCTTCAATAGCACTGTTCTCAGTGCTTTACAAAATTGAACAAAATGCTACACTGGTATCGCCTCAGTGTTCTGCAGAATTGAACAAAAATGGATGTGCCAATCGCATGGCATCCTCCAGCTCCCATGTAGCCTCTTCAGGTCCATAATGCTCCCATTGCACCTTTACCTGACCTATGGCCCGGTTCCAAAGCATTGTGACCTTCCTGTCGAGGATGCACATTGGCTCAGTTCGGAACTCTCCCTCGGGTTCCACCTGAATCACATCCCAATTTTTTACATGGTTAGGATCATGTACATATCTCTTAAGCAAAAGAAACATAGAAAACATTATGAGCTCTAGTACTAGCAGGCAATGCAATTCTATATGCAACTGGCCCTATTCTTTCAAGCACTTCAAACGGCCCACAATATCTTGGTGACAGCTTGGCACAACTTCCAAGCTTCAAGGAACTCTTCCTTGCCCTCACTCTGAGGTAGACATGATCCCCAACACTAGACTCCCTATTCACCCTATGCTTCTATGTATAGCTTTTATGTCTCTCCTGTGTTGCTTTCATATTCTGCCTGATTTTTACAACTTCTTGCTCCATTTCCCTAAGCAATTCTGGCCCAAGCACAACCCTGTTCACTGGGTTATCCCAAGTCACTAGTGTCCTACACCTTCTTTCATTCAAAGCTTCATACATACTCATCCCGAAGGATGCCTGCTGTCTATTGTTGTAAGCAAACTCTACCAAGTGTAAGTAATCTTCCCACTTAGTTGGTTTGTCCATCGCGTACATGTGAAGCATGTCCTCAAGCACCTGATTAACTCTCTATGTCTGCCCATCTGTCTGAGGATGGTATGCAGTCCTGAAGTTTAGCTTTGTGCCCAAATCTGCAAACAACCCCTTCCAAAAATTGGAAGTGAACTTGACATCTCTGTCAGAGACTATTGCCTTCGGTAATCCATGTAATATGAAAATCTCCTTCATGAAGATCTTTGCAATATCATCAGTCTTATGTGTAGACTTAACTGGTATAAAATGCGCTTCCTTAGTCAACGTGTCTACCACAACCATGATGGAATCATGTTGTATCCAAGTCATCGACAATCCTGTAATGAAATCCATGGAAATAACTTCCCATTTCCATTCCAAAACTTGCAAGGGCTGCAACAAACCTACTGGATGTTGATGCTCAACCTTTACCTATTGACATTTCATACACCTTGAAATGTACTCAGCCATATCCCTTTTCATTCCCAGCCAAAAGTACTGCCTTCTAGCTGTAGCAATTGTCCTTTGGTATCCTAGGTGACCAGAATACAGAGCTTGATGGATTTCATCCATAACAACTCTCCTCAAATCTGCTACATCGGGAATATAAATTCTACCTTTATAAGTGAGAAGTCTATATTCTTCCAATTTATATCCCTCGTACCTCTTTTCAAGACTTTGCTGCTGCAATTTGTCTTTTACCTGCTCATACAATTCATCTCCAACAACATGATTAACAATCTGTTGTGTCAAATCTGATTGGCAAATACTAAGAGATGCCACATGCATTTCCTGCACCTTCCTGCTGAGTGCATCAGCTACCTTATTTTCCTTTCCCTTTATGTGCTTGATTTCAAAATCAAATTCATATAAAAACTCCAACCATCTTGCTTGCCTAGCATTCAAAGTAGGCTGATCAAACAAATACTTCAGACCACAATGGTCTATTTTGAGCTCAAATATTCTACCCATCAAGTAATGCCTCCACATCTTGAGAGCATGTACTATGGCTGCAAGCTCTAGATCATGAGTGGCATAGTTCTTCTCATGCTTTTTCAGCTTTCTTGACTTATAACATATTACGTGGTTGTCCTGCATAAGGACTCCTCCAACCAATTGTCCGCATGCATCGGTACATACAACAAAATCTTTCTCTGGATCTGCAACCTTTAATACTGGTGCACTGGTGAGAAGATTCTTCAATTGCTGGAAGCTTTCTTCACACCTCGATGTCCATTCGAACTTCATCCCCTTCTTTTGCAAAGAAGTGATGGCATGTGCAACTTTGGAGAATCCCTCAATGAATCTCCTATAGTATCCTACAAATCCCATAAAAGATCTTACATCTATCACATTTCTTGGAGTAGGCCAATTCATAATGGCTTCATTCTTTTCAGGGTCCACAGATATACCCTCCTCTGAGATAATGTGACCCAAATACTGAATTCTATCTCTATAGAAGTCACACTTGCTCAGTTTTTCATACAGCTAATTCTCCCTAAGCAATTGCAATGTCAAACTCAAATGCTCTTCATGCTCTTTCTCATTCTTAGAATAAACAAGAATGTCATAGGGGAAAACAAGAACAAACTTGTCCAAATATCTACTGAAGACACTATTCATAAGGCACATAAATGTAGCTGGTGCATTTGTGAGACCAAATGGTACCACCACAAACTCATAATGTCCATACCTTGTTCTGAAGGCTGTCTTATGAATGTCTTCGTCCTTGATTCTCACGTGATGGTAACCAGACCTCAAGTCAATATTGGAAACTACCTTTGCTCCTCTCATTTGATCAAAGAGGTCATCAATCCTAGGCAAAGGGTATTTATTCTTCACAGTAACCTTGTTCAATTGTCTGTAATCGATACACAATCTGATTGTACCATCTTTCTTCTTTATAAACAGAACTGGTGCTCCCCAAGGAGATACACTCAGCCATATATACTTCTTTTCCAGCAACTCTTGTAGTTGCATCTTCAGCTCCAGCATCTCCGGTGAACTCATCCTGTAGGGTGTCTTGGAAACTCGTGTTGCTCCTGGTACAAGTTCAATTGTGAAATCAATGTCCCTTTTGGAGGAATCCCTGGAATCTCATCACGAAACACATCCCTGAATTCCTGTAACACCTGATAGTCCTCCAACCTAGAAGTTTCATCTCCTGATGTCTCCAGAAAAATGAGCTGCATACAGCTGGAAACCCTTCCTATAGAAATTCTTTAACTGCATTACTAAAACCTACCATACTGAAATCACCTTTAGAATACCTTTCACAACTACTAGGTTCCCTTCTTCATTCATGCATTCGAAAGTCTTATTGTAGCAGTCAAGCTTTACCCTGTGAGCTTCTAACCAATCCATTCCAATGAGAACATCATAGGAACCAAGCGGTAGAACATTCAGATCTACACAAGCGACCAATCCATCCATAACCAATGGACATTTCTCTACCACTTCACTAACTTTTCTTTTAGTTCTAGTGGCTAGCTAAACTAACCAAGATTTTCTATGCTTTACCTTCTTAAAAGCACAAATATCCACTACTCTAGGAGTAATGTAACTGTGAGTAGAACCAGGGTCAATCAAAATAGAAACAGATTTCTCAAAAATCTTACCTACTACTTCAAACACAGTTGACTGGTGATCTGCTTGGCAATCCTCCAGTGCTGCATAAATCCTAGGGACTTCCCTTGCTACTTGACCCACTAGTTCTTCTTCTTCAATGTTGAAATCTGGCCTCACACTCTCATTCTCGAGTGGACAATTTCTGCGCATGTGTGGTCCTCCACATTTCCAGCATTGAAGTGGTCCTCTATTCTATTGTGGATCCTTAGGATTTTCTCCTCTCACTCCAACTGGTTTACTCGCAGCTTGGGATGGCTGCTTCTGCTGATTCTTGAAGTTAGAAGGTTTGAAACCTTTCCTTCTTTGGTCAAACTTCTCATTTTTCTTATCTGTCCATGCCTTATGGTAATCCGGCTTACCTTTTCTTTGCTCATAACAATACTTAGCCTTCCTTATTGCTTCTTCAAGAGTTCTAGGTTCATAAAACTCAATTCTATCTTTGTAAGACTGAGGTAATCCACTCAGAAAACATTGAACCTTCACTTTTTCATCTCTGATGTACCAGACATACCTCAACAGCTCCAAAAACTTATTTGCATATTCTTCCATGGTCTGTTGTCCCAATCTCAGCTCATGGAACTCCTTAATGTTGTCATCATAATACCTGTCAGAGAGGTATTTCTGCTTGAAATACTTCTTGAATGGTTTCCACTTAATTCTCCTTTCACTGATCCTCTTTACTTGCTTGAAGTGTTCCCACCAAATGGATGCTCTTTCATTCAGATTGAATATGGAAACTCTTGCCTTCATGTTTCCTGAATAGTCATGCACCTGAAAGTACTTATTTATTCCAAGAAGCCAAGCTTCAGCCTCTTGTTCAGTATTTACCTCACCATCAAATCTAGGAGGTTTAGCTTTCCTAAATTCATCCCGAGAGCGATCCCTATGGTGTCTCTTTCTTTTTCTTTCATGAGAAGAAGAACTGGAATTCCCGTTGGATTCTTCAAAGTCAAACGATCCACTAGAAGTCCTTCTCCTTCTCCTAGTGCTGCTCTCACTTCCTTCTGGCCTTGATGTACCCTCTCTAGAATCTATCTTTCTTTGTAGGTCTGTCAAACTCTGCAATATGGAAACATTCAACTGATGCTGCTCTTCTTGGGCTTTAACCAAGATTCTCATGGTGGTTGCAACCTTGGACAGTGTCCCATGGAATCTCCTTCCATTAGACTCTATGTCATCATTCCCATTATGGACATTTTCTCCCATGGCATCTTCCGCTCGCTCATAAGAATATCGAGCATCATACCCATCATGGGTTCTCATGACTGAACCACCTCTGGCTTTACCACACTGTTCTTTCTGGAGCACTGCTCTTGGAAGTTATCCAAAGTTCTACAAATGTGTTCGTAGAAAACTGTTAGATGCATAGTATTAATATAAATCAAAATTACTTACCTTTTATTCTGGAAATCATAAAACAACCATTATGCAAAAACATAGAATTTTCTCTATTTCATATTCAGCTCTGTGACCATGGACAGTCTACTGAAATCTGCTGAAAACCGACTAAAGACAGTCGAAAAGTGCTCAAAAAACTATTGAAAAATTCTTCTGAAAAAACCCAAATTTCCTTAGGCCCAATCAGACCTCTTCCACACAAATTTTTCGGCATTTCAACGGGCAAATCGCCAAAATTCCAATCTACATTGGCAAAGCGAAGGACTATTCACCTATTTCCTTCCACTGTATCAGATCCGCATCCAACTCTCTGAACCTAATTGGCGATGAATGCAGCCTATGCGCTGCATCGGTGGTCGGGTGTCTTATGTATCGGGTGGTTAGTCATCTCAGCTTCCGCAACGGTGAAAAATGTTCTTACTTCAGTTTCCATGAGCAAACGTCTAGACTTCCAATTGGCGATGTCAATGACTATTCTCCTTAAGTCTTCCGCAGCCATAAGTCTATCGGCGGTCAGAAGCACTAGTTGCTGCGGCGTCAGAGGGTGAGTTGACTAAGCAGCCGCAATGGTGGGTCACCTTCATTGAACTTTTTTCGATTGGCGATCTGATCCACTAGCATTTCTCGATGGCTGATGATCTCATGCCTTAGAGAAAATTTGAATTTTCCCCTTGCCTTGTCTTCCGCAGCATCGGCTCTTCCATCTTCTATTGATCGGCGATCCAAGTCACTATACTTCTTGTCGTTGCAGCAATCTGAACAGAAACTTACCTTCTCTGTGTCGCTGATCGGCTATGTTATTGCGTCAGACAATTAGTCTTCTAGGCAGCCGCAATGGTGAAAAGAGATCTCACTGTGGGTTCTACAGATATTATCGGCTGTCGGACCTACTAACCATCGGGTGGATAGTGTCCTAGACTGCCGCAACGACAGATTCTCAAACCTTTAACGTACCTGGTCCTCAATAACTTTTCGATGAGCCTACACTTAAACAAAATTTTCAAATTTTATTTTCATTGGCTAGTGGAAGTACTAATCACTACGGCATCGGCGGTTGAAGCCTCTATCCGTCGGCAGATGTTCAATCCACTAACTTCATCTGACGTAGCCCATCGGCAACTGAATTAACTAGGTGTCGGTGAAATAGTTCCATCAGCAGCCACAATGGCGGCCCACCATCTTCGATCTTCTTTCGATCGGTGGCCAAATATACTGAGGCATAACCTGATCGGCATCGACAGTCTCTTCTCGCCGAAAGGCTAGTGCTCTAGGCTTCTGCAACGACGGATGCGTAGTTGTCTAGCCATCCGCAACGGTGGGCACTCAATCAAATATTTTCCGCCGACATCCATTGGCGGTCCATTCAACTAACCTTCTTTCGGCGCATCGGTGGTCCAAACCACTAACTTCCACCGATCGCCGATGGTCTCAACACTTCGACGAATTTTTCAAAAACATTTCTCTTCTACTGTCGGTGAAAACATTCTCTATCTTCCGCTAACTCTGTCGGCTCCATAATCCACTAACACCTTGACATCGGTGAGTGAAATACTAAAGCATCGGCAGTTTAGTTCATTCAGCAGTCGCAATGGCAGCTCATCATCTTCGATCCTTTCCCGATCGCCAATCCAATCTGCTAATGCTTTCCAATCAACGAACTGATTTTGACCGGCATCGGCAGTTGAAGCTTCTCCCTGTAGAAAGACTAGTGCTCTAGGCTTTCACAACGGCAGACACACGAAGCACTATCTTCTTCTGATAGCCGACGATTTCGGGCCTTAGAAAAAATTTTAAACTTTCTTTACGGCGTCGGTGGTCGGAGGCTTTTCCCGTCGAGAGCATAGTGGTCTAGTCATCCGCAATGGCGGTGCTCAATCGGTGAAGTATAATCGATCCATCTTTCTAGGTGTTTCGATGTGCCAATGGCCAAAACACTTAGAAAATTTTCCACAATTTTTCTATCAACTGTCCTCCGTCGAGTGTGCTTCCACCTAGCTCTTCGTTACATCGGAAGTCCTTCGCACTAAGTGTCCTGATGAACCGACAGTTCAAACACTTAGACAAATTTGTAAATTTTTTGGTCATTCACTGATTTCTTTTGGGCAGAAGGCAACATGCCTCTGCTAACTAGTCTTTCATGGCCCATAGATGCCCATGCTGCAACCTGCAAGCTCTGATACCACACTGTAACGTCCCCGACCCTCCGATCAGAGAAGAGGACGCTACCATGGCCTAAACCATCCAGGAAACCAGCCCCATGAACATGCGCATTCATAAAATGTTGAAACAAAATGCATTGAAGTAGAACATACATAGATTCAATTATTTATCATACACAGCAGAAGCAACATACATTCATACAAGCATTCAACATGTTCACCATATTCATTAACAGTAAAATGATTACAGGAGTAAAATAGATAAGATTACTTATCTTATGAAGAACTCGTTCCGCAACCAACTACATCATTGCAACGTTCCACCCAACCATTGGCTAGCATGCTCCTAAATCTCTCAGCAATGCTGCCACTCCCAAGCTGGGCATGATTCCCCAAGGAATAAGGAACAAGAAGGCTTACACATAGCCAAGGGTACACCAAAACATAGCCAAGCCAACACAGTTGGATTTATCAGGCCATCCAGGAGTTGGGAAAGGCTAAATGCTAAGCTGGTGAGCCCATTACAAATCTAGGAACACCTACACCAGAACTAGCCTGATTTCTAAGACACCCACACACACCCAACACAAGGAATCGGTCCCTCCTCTACTACACAGTCCCTCAGGCCCTGAATTCCCTTCCAGTGCTATTCAGGGGTTGTGGAGAAGAAATCCAGCCCTCTAGCTCTGTCTATGTGGTTTCCAAACACACCAGGTTTATCAAGCAATTGAAGCCCCCATCCCTGCTCCCAACATAGTCTGAAGACCAACCGTTGCACACATGCAATCAATCAGCAGTTAAACCTTAGACAGGGAAAATGACTCCTAAGTTGTTCTTGTCCCTATCGTGGCCAAAAAGACTCCCAAGCAACTTACAGGAGTCTCCAAATGTATCAGCAACACAGTTCACAACGTGGGGAAAGGCAATAGTCCCTCCTGGACAACGAAGCAATTGGAAGAGACTTACACAGGCCGCAAATGGGGAGAAAAATCAGACTCCCAACCTGTGCGTGAGGGAAATTTACATCAGACCCCCAAAATTTGGATGGAAATCATGCTACATACCACTCTGTGGAAATGTGAATGACATCCAAACTGCTCCCCCCTCCTAGCTGCGTGAGACCAACCTAAAAATAATCTTGTGCATGGGAATTCTTAGACTACCATCCCCGCGTGAGGATGAACAGACAAAGGAAAGAATGGCATAGTGGAGAGGGTGGAGAGTCCGCATGGAGTGATGGCGGTGGTGGTTTCCTTGCCAATGTGAGGGGTCAACCTGCTAGTGGAGTGTGCGTGTGGGAAAGGACTGACAGTCCTACCACACTCCACTCCTAGCTATAACTTCCCCAACTACTCCGTAGAACATTAAAGTGGTATTTGGATAAGACGAGGAAAGATTGGCAATTCAAACAGGGTGGTGACACATGGATTTTCCCCCATTGGTTCAAGGTTTGACAGTTCCCCCTCCTTATCCTTGGGAAAATCATGCCCTTTTCATTATGGTTACAGTGAGCATAGCTGGTTGGGTTCATTTAATTAAAGATGTATATTTACATGATGATGAAACTTGATATGTATGTCGCATGCCCCAATATACCATCGGTGACAATTTCAACCCGAAACATAGCATAACCAATCGATGGTGGGGCCTTGGCCTTTAGCTCTGCACCATGATTATTTACAATATATACATCATATACATCTAATGCAATGGGGTCAAAACTGGGGTGTTATAGGCACAGTCTTCCCAATACAAATCCACATAACCCTCCAGGTTAATCTTCGAACTCACCTCATACTTGAGCCCATAATCAAGTTTACCTTTAAGGTACCTCAAAATATGCTTTGCAGCAATCGATGAACATCTCTCGGATCTTTCAAAAACTAGGTCAATGTGTTCATGAAAAAGAAAATATATGGTCTTGTATTCGTCAAGTACATCAAGGATCCAATCATCTCACGATACATCATAGCATCAACCGACTCTGATGAAGCATCACTCAATAGCTTCAGGTTCAATGCCATAGGTGTGGTCATGGCCTTTCATTCCATCATCGTGAACCTATTCAGTATCTCCACTACATACTTCCTTTGTCCAAGGGATATTCCATCCACATTATGCCACGCCTCCATGCCTAGAACGTAGTGCATCATACCCAAGTCCTTCATCTCAAACTTGGCAGCAAGATTCCTCTTCATGTCAGCAATCAAACCATCCTCACCTATCACAAATAGGTCATCTACATACAGTAGGAGTATCGTTGGGTTCCCTTCCTCAAAATTGTAGTAAAGTTTGGAATCTGCTTTACTCTTGGTAAAGCCAAAACTAGCCAGGAAGTTGTCAATCCTGATATACCACGTCCTGGATTCATGTTTCAAACTGTACAAGGCCTTCTTCAATTTGCACACATGAGTCTCCCTATCATGTGTTTCAAATCTAAGTGGTTGCTCCATGTACACTTCCTCTTCCACTACACCATTCAAGAACGCGGTCTTGGCATCCATCTGGTGTATCTTCCATTTCACCACTACAACCAAAGTAAGTGCCAATTTGATGGAAGTGTATCTAGCTACATGTATGATATCCCTTCCTTATGGTAGAAGACACATGCCACAAATCTCTCTTTATACTTCTCTATGTTGCAATCTGCAGCATGCTTGATCTTGTAGATCCACTTGGAAGTCACAACTTAATTCCCTTCTGGTCTCAAGACCACATCACAGACCTCATTCTTCATGATCAACTTGTACTCCTCGATCATTGCATCCTTCCATTCTTTCTTTTCTGTCTCTTCTTCACAGTGTGAAGGTTCTTTATCAATGATGTCACATAATAGGGCTACATAAATGGAGTAAGACCTTGTTCTATTCCTTTCTATGTGCATTTCTTTTGGAGCGCCATATCTCTCAGCACCTTGGATAGCCTCATGTACCCATGTTGGTTTCCTCTTGTAAGTATTCTTCTGATGGGTTAGATCTATAGGTTCCTGAGGTTCTTCCATTTCTCGATGTTCTTCTAGAATTTTTTCATTCATTATTGTATCTCCGATCCTGGGTACTTTTGTTTCTTCAATGTCTTCAACATGTATCTTTTTGGATTTGTTGTAAGCTTATTCTTCATCAAATGTCATGTCCCTGCTAATATCGATCTTTGTGAATCCTGGGAAGTATATTCTCTAAGCCTTCGAGCGTTCATTATATCCCACAAATATACCCTTCTTTCTTGAAGGATCTAACTTTGTCCTCTTTTGTTTCAGGATGTGTATGTACACCAGGAAGCCAAATATTCTTATATGGTTGACTTGTGGTTTCATTCCAGAGAATATTTCTTCTGGTGTTTTGTTCTTCAGTACTCTATGTGGAGTACAATTCTGTACATACACAGTTGTCCTAGCAGCTTCTTCCCATAGATGCATAGGAAGATCCTGATCATGAAGCATTACCTTTGTTGATTCCATGATTGTTCTATTATTCCTTTCTGCAACTCCATTTTGTTGTGGATTACATGGATTGGTCAACTCCCTCTTAATCCATGATTCTCTACATAATTCCTTGAATTCATTTGATGTAAATTCTTTGCCATTATCTGATTGAAAGGTCCTAATTTTATTCTATGTGTGGTTCTCGGTCAAGGCTTTGAATTCGTTGAATGTACTAAATACTTCATCCTTTCTTTTCAAGAAATATATCCATCTCTTCCTAGAAAAATAATCAATGAAAGAAACATAATATACATACCCACTTAATGAACTGGATGACATTGGAGTGGATAATTTCCAAGATTCCTTTTGCCTTTCTCTCACTACTTGGAAATGTCTTCTTTGTGTCCTTTTCGTTCGCACATCCGTTCCAAACACCTTCATGTTTTTCCTGTATTTTTGGAAGACCTTCAACAACTTTTCTTGCAAGTGGTAGTGCCCTATAGTGCACATGTGCAAGCCTTCTATGCCAAAGTTCACTTTGCTCTTCTTAATCATGGACCAAATATTGTCCTGGTTAGCCCTTTAATTTGTATAAGTCTCCCTCTTTGTCTCCAATAACTACTGCATCATCTATGGTCTTTCCCTTTGGGCACATAAGAACTTGGCCATCTATGGTCTTTCCCTATAGGGCCGAATTCTCTAGAAGAGTCTAATAACCCTAATATGACTCAACTATTAGGTCTAATTCCCTGACTTACAATGGAGGGTTAACCTCAATGAATTTACATGACTTTATTATATTAATGACTCTCCCGATCAGAGGAACAAACATATACGTTGGGGTACAACGAAATATAATAAGAAATACACAAGTGAATACATTTCGATGTTACAAATAAATCAACACTCCCTCTTAACTAGGAGGGTATTTTCTTGACATAGTTCATCAGCACAAGTCTCCGTCACTCGATCATCATCAAAGTTCGATCATCATCATCACTATATCATCATCGTCATCATTGTCGTTTCTATCTTGAACAAATGGTGATATCTCTCAAATCTACTTGTGATAGGAATTTCTACAGAGCCAACCATTTTTCATGTTGGATGTAGGCCCTGCCTCCATGTAGGTCTTCATCAACATAGCCAACCCTTTTTCATGCTGGATGTAGGTCTACAGTGCCAGCCCATTTTCATGATGGATGTAGGTCTCCATCTATAGATTCAACCCTTTTCATGATGGATGTAGGTCTCCATCTACAGAGCTAGCCATTTTTCATGTTGAATGTAGGTCTCCATCTATAGAGCCAGCCCTTTTTCATGCTGGATGTAGGCCTATAGTGCCAACCCTTTTTCATGCTTGATGTAGGTCTTCATCTACAGAGCCAGCCCTTTTTCATGTTGGATGTAGCCCTACAGTGCAAGCCCTGTTTCACACTGAATGTAGGTCTTCATCTATAGAGCGAGCCCCTTTTCATGCTGGATGTAGGCCTATAATGCCAGCCATTTTTCATGCTAGATGTAGGTCTTCATCTATAGATCCAATCCTTTTTCATGTTTGATGTAGGACTAGCCCTTTTACAAGTCTTCATCATCTTCAGATCATCTCATTTTCACACGAAGCACATCCCATACACATCATTCACATTCATCGGCATGGTAGGACACACCTACTAGAATCTAGGAAAGGTCCCAACACTTACATCCACCATAATGGTAGGACATACCTACTACCATCCAGAAAAGACTTCAACACTTACATCCATCGACATGGTAGGTCACACCTATGCGGAGTACAATTCTGTACATACGCAGTTGTCCTAGCAGCTTCTTCCCATAGATGCATAGGAAGATCTTGATCATGAAGCATTACCTTTGTTGATTCCATGATTGTTCGATTATTCCTTTCTACAACTCCATTCTATTATGGATTACATGGATTGGTCAACTCCCTCTTAATCCATGATTCTCTACACAATTCCTTGAATTCATCTAATGTAAATTCTTCGCCATTATCTGATCGAAAGGTCCTAATTTTCTTCTCTGTGTGGTTCTTGATAAAGGCTTTGAATTTCTTGAATGTACTAAATACTTCATCCTTTCTTTTCAAGAAATATATCCATCTCTTCCTAGAAAAATAATCAATGAAAGAAACATAATATACATACCCACTTAATGAACTGGATGACATCGGGTCGCATACATTGGAGTGGATAATTTCCAAGATTCCTTTTTCTTTTCTCTCGCTACTTGGAAATGTCTTCTTTGTGTCCTTTCCCTTTGCACATCAGTTGCAAACACCTTCATGATTTTCTTGTATTTTTGGAAGACCTTCAACAGCTTTTCTTGCAAGTGGTAGTGCACATGTGCAAGCCTTCTATCCCAAATTTCACTTGGCTCTTCTTAATCATGGACCAAATATTCTTCTGGTTAGCCCTTTAATTTGTATAAGCCTCCCTCTTGTTCTCCAATAACCACTGCATCATCTATGGTATTTCCCTTTGGGAACATAATAACTTGGCCATCTACAAATGCAACCCTCATACCTTTTTCATCCAATGCATATATGGAGAGAATATTTTTCTTTAGTTCTGGTATGAATAGAACATCCTTCATATTCATATATTTTCCAGAGTCTAGCTTATAGGAATGTTGACCACTTCCTTTTATAGGATACCAGTAGTCATCCCCAAGTTTCACTTTGTGGGGTGGCTCATGTTTGAATAGTTTTACAAAGGATTTCTTAAATCCCATCATATGTTTGGAAGCCCCACTGTCTATGAGCCAATCATTGCTTCCATGAGGAATAGTTCCTGTGAGGGCAGAAATCAAAGCATACTCTTTAGTTTTCTTTAGGGAATACACATGTGGTATAAGGTGATCCTTGAGAGAATCAGTAATGACCCTCTTGTCCTTCACAAAGTTCTTCTTATGTAAGGCCTTAGCCTCATCTCCTTCTGGAAAAGGAACATCTCCACTTATGTAGGTGTCCAATCCATTTTCTTTAAGAACAAGTGAGATCCTATACTTCCATGCTCGAAAGTTATCATCTCCTTCAATATTTTCATAAATTTTTGTGTGATGAGACATCTTTAATGAGAAACTTAAATGGAAATACACGATATTTAGATATTACCAATTTGAGATGCCCGGACTGGAACTGGATCTGGAGCTGATATTTTGCAGTGTTGATTTTCTGGTCCAGAGTCAAATTAGGGTTTGAATTTCCCGTAGTTCTACCCAACCAAAAATTTCGATCTTGGTCTCCAAATTTGGATTTTTAGGAGGAGAGAAATCCTCTGTTGGGCTCACTCAGAAATTCCCCTTCTATGAAAAGCCTTAATTTCCCGTAGTAGTGACAGGTCAAAATCTGAAAAATGCCTGGAATTATATTTTTCTTCAACAGGAAGATGCGCCCTTTAATGGAGAGTTATCCTAGCCTCCTTTTGTTGGTGATCTATGGAGAGAAACTCAAAAATTAAGAATCCCTAGCTTCTTCAACTACATAGTGTCTTCTTCTCACGTTAGCTCTAATACCACGTTATATTTTATCATTTAATCAATATGATCTAGGATCTTATCTGAGAGAATAATATGCACAACAATAATCACAAGATATAAGAGACACAAATATCTTTTCGTGGGGAAACCATAAAGGATAAAACCCCACAACTTCCCCAGAGCTATAATGAGCACCAATAGAAAAGCAAAACCCAAGAGTACAAAAATGATCTCTGACATCTGTTCTCTCTCTCACTTGTGTGAGCTACTTCTCTCTCACTCATGCGCTATTGTTGAGTGAGTGTGTGTATGAAATAGAGAGCCTCACTCTCTATTTATACTTAATTTCCACTTGGCAATCACCCTATATGGTCGACTTCTCTAGGAGAGTCTAATAACCCTAATATGACTCAATTGTGGGATCTAATGCCCCAAATTACAATGTAGGGTTAACCTCAATGAATTTACATGACTTTATTATATTAATGACTCTCCCGATCGGAGGAACAAACATCTTGGTCGAGGTACAATGAAATACAATAAGAAATATACAAGTGAAGACATATTGAAGTTACAAATAGATCAACAACTACACCACTAACAACATGATCATGTTGAAGTACTTTATTACGATGAAGCAAAGCCAATACTATTTGTTTTCCTTTTTTAAAGTGTTTACGTTCCATTAAAAGTTACCATTCTTAATACTTTTGTTAGGACTGCATATATTGGAATATACAACTTTAATTTAATTAAATTTAAAATAATTAGAAAAAATTAGACTTTGAAAGTGTCACGACTTAATTCTTAAAATCTTAATCTTAATTAAGTTTGAAATAATTATAAAAATTTAGATAATGAAAGTGTGACTTCATTCTTAAAATGTTAATATTAATTTTTCTAAAGAGTAAATTTTGATTTTAAAAGTGATAATATTAGGTCTCACAAATATGAATATTGAATAATTGCAAAAAAAAAGTAAATTTTTAAAGTATAAATTTTGATTCCTAAATTATGAATTTTCATTTTAAAAATGTTAATTTCAATTTTGTAATTATAATTTCTTTTTAAAGTATCAATTTTATTGCTTCATTCCATACCTCTTTTGCATATAGACAATGTACAAATAAATAGTTTATTGATTCTCCTTGTTTACCATTATCCACTCAGGATTTTATTAGAAATTTCAATTTTTGAGAGGACATCTTAAATTACAATTATAGACTTAAGCACTCTCGTTCCCCAACCCACTCCCACATGCAACCGACCCCTACTACCAACCATATTGCAATATCCCTTACTTCTTCGTGTTCCATTTTTTATTGCATATCCCAATTGAGTTGCATAAACCCCCAAGATTTTGTTCTTTGACTTGAAAGTGCAAACATACTGAACATTTGGATTTTATATATCAATGCATAATATGACTATTGAAAATATTGTAAATATATTTATATTGAAGAGATGTAACAAAATATTTTAGAACAAGGGATGACAAACATTTCTTTTTCCAAGGAGTTTAAGTCAATGTGTTACAGCTGATTTTACCACACATGGTAGATCACACATATATGGCCTTCCCTATCCCTCTACAGACTCTTTGGCACCCATGGACTATTTTTGTACCTTTTATGTTTCCAAGATCATCCCTAAAAACACATTTTATTTGCTATGCGTGAATTTTAAACCCTTTCTCGCGTATACACGCAGATATAACCCTTAAATCCGTGTACATCACGATGTGTGCAAAAGGCCAAATATTTTTGGAGTTTTCCTTGATGTGGATCCAAGTCACTTGTCTCCTAGCCTTCCATATGCCTCGAGATCGCTCAGATTTGACCTTCCATTACCCCATTGAAGCACTATATAAGTAACACTTTGGATACATTGGAGGAGAATTGAAGAGTAAGAAAACTATAGTCCATTTATGCCATAGCTTGCTTATACTTGAGTCTGCATCCCTTTGTCCCTTGGAGCACTTGGTGTTCTTCCCAAGCTTGCTGTTTCTTGTGAGTGTGCTATTGAGAGATGGAGGAATCAGTTTCTTCGGTTCATAGACGTGCCGACAGAGGTTGTCATTCATGTAATCTCTAATTTATATTAATAGAAATATCTTTTCCTATCCAATGATGTGCATTTAAATGAATATTCAATCCATGGATGCTTTTAATTGCTTATACATTATTGATTATATATGCTAGAGTAGGTCTAACACCATTATATAGCATGCTTGTCTTTTTTGTTGTTGTTGAGAGAGCAAATTGTTAACACAAGCAGGATTGGAAAAGCTCAATGGGGATCTACATCAACCATCCAGAATAAGGCATGTTTCGAGATCCTTTAGTGTTAGATGTTTTATTTCTCTTGCATATTGGGAAAGGATTGATTTCTGTGGTTACTCTATCTGTTGTGGTACACCCCAAGCCATAGGAAGTTTTCACTGTAACAGAATTGGCGACCATACTGGGGAGTTCCTAGTCATTTCGTTTGGGGGTTTTGTTGGCATTCAATGTTCTTGAATTGCTCTGATTTATCTGTTTCTGAGTCGGGCATTAGAGGAAATTTGGGGTCTAAAATGGTCCTTATAAGAAAACACGCCAATAATAAATTTTGTGAGTTGGAATTCAGGAACCAATAGAATTTCAATAAAATGATTCAACCATAATGGTTGAATTGACATATTTGTCATAAAAGAAAACTACTTTTTTTGTTCGTATTTTTGACATATCTCCCTATGTTTTTACTCAAATTCTGAGTAGGAGAGCTCGTTGGATGCAAAATTTAATTCCACATGCAACGAGCTCTCCCACTCAGAATTTGAGTAAAAACACAGGGAGATATGTCAAAAATACTAACAAAAAAAAGTAGTTTTTTCATTCTTCCTCCAAAATTAATAACTATTATTTTATTATTTTAACTATTATTTTATTATTTTCCTTAGGAGGCCCATTTTAGACCTCAAATTTCCTATAATGTTTAGGGGCATGTTTTCCCAGTACTGTCTTATAGGAGTACATTGTGTCTTAGCTTGTCGTTTTTCCTTCTTTTTATCTATTTTTCTTCCTATACGTGGGTTTTGCTTCCACAGTCGCGTGTACACGCGAGTTTTCTAGAATAGCCTCATATATACGCGGATTTACTGCAAACAGTCGCGTATGCCTTGATTTTTGCCTTTTGGAGGAATATTAAGTGTTTCTAGGTGAGTTTGGATGATTGTTGAGTCTTCTTTGATGCTTCTAGAGTCTGTATACACCCTTGTTTTCGACCAGAGACGCTTTTTAGTTTAAATTTTTGAAAATGTTCTTGTCATTTCATTTTCTATTTTTTGGGGGGGATTAGTGCATTAGGTCTCTTTTACCTTGGTGCTTTGATTGGGTGTTGTCTAGTAGTGCTTGCAGAGTCTAAGGGTTGTAGAGTCATACTTTTTCTTTTTATCTCATTTAATTCAAAAAATACAAAAAAAATTGCTTTTTGCATCATTATGCATTGTTTTCATTTTGCATTTGCATAGTATTTGCATTAGGTTTGCTATGAGAGTATTAGTTAGATTTTCATATAGGAATGATTGCATATTCATTCGAAGGAAAATTTTGCACTTCACATAGTAACATACCATGTTCTTCATTTGACACAATGCATTTGCATTGATTGTTAGGTGTGCATTTTACTTCTTCTTGCGCCATAAGATCATTAGTTGCACAACCATTTACCCTTTGAGTAATAAGGCAATTAAAATTAACATATAATAAAATGAATTACACTCTTTTCTTTTATAGGGTGCACCAACAAGACTAGGTTTTAGGGTCTTGGAATAGTTCATTGTGAGTAAATTCTCCAAGACCACTAAACGAAACATTTATCTGTCTGTCCAGGTGAGAGTGTGAAATACCTTTATATAATTATTGTTCCCAGGATCCTCCTCTTACAAGGGAGTTAAGCATGAGGCAGTGTGAGCGGTTATGATTGGGATGACTCCTGGTTGTAATTTAGTAGCACCAGAAATATTTCCAGGATTGTATTCGTATCTAGGGGCTCTTTTGAGAGTTTCGGGCTTTTCTAACCTGCCCATACGGTCAATCCCTCCTAAGACTATCTGCTTGAGCACTGATTATATTTAGGTGACCTTAGTTTCCTTACCTAGGTTATCGGGGGGGTACTTTGCAGAGGTTATTTTGTAGGTGTCTTGGCCAAGTAGGGGTGAGACAGCACAGTCGCTATATGCGTTGAAGCTGAGGACCACTATAATTGGTTACGAACCTCCGCTTGTTGTGTATGGGAGTCTCAAGCCTCTCCTAGGTGAGACATACATGCTTCATTCGGGAGCTCACATATCCTACCCATGTTTGCTTGCGATTTGGATTTACATTTTATAGGTGTATGCTTTGTGCATGCTAATTTGCCTAGAGTTTGCATAATTAGATCAAGTCTTTTCATTTTTTGAGTCATTGTGGATTTGGACGTGACACTTCATCATTCTCATCATTTAGTGGGACTTCCACGTCTCCTCCTCCTTTGGGAGAGAAAAATAGATAGTCCGGGCAGACTACTTCTCACTTTGATTCACACACTATGGGAGATCATGCGGATGAGATTCTAGAGATGTCTTTTCCACCTCATGAGGTTGGGGAGGAAGATCCTAGTCCCGTATATGATCCTTCACTAGAAATACCTTCATAATCTAGTTATGATCCCTCATTCATAGGTCGTCGGTATTGGTTACCAGGTGACGAGACTCATTATGAACCCACAAGCACTAGTCATGTTTGTTATGGCATGTCTGATATCCCTACACCCGATTCAGCACATCATGTTGAGTCAGAAGTTGAACCTAGCACTTCACCTGGGGGCACTCCTATTCCTTTCCATGTGGAGAGATTTGGGAGCACTAGTCACATTACACCTTCCATCCTAGCAGTGGAAGCAACCTCACATGTCCATCCTAGACCTAGTGTTAGTAATCATATGCAGATACCAGTACCGAGACGAGTGACCATTGGGAACACCACTTACATTCCTTCACATGTCCCTTCGTCCTTGAACCCTAATCCTTCAAATTCATTTTTGACAACCCTTCCTCCCCCTCATTCACATGGTCCTTCGGGTCAAAATATTGCTACTAGCCATGCTCGTGCTGCGACTGCTCACATGGTATTATTTCAGAGTCAATTACCTTTTGTTGTGTCGGGAGGTCATATCCCTTTTTCTGGATCGCCTTATGGTCCATCTCAAGGAGTTCCCCATATCCCTGACTATGGACATTCTCATGGGACATCCCATGGGACACCTTATGTAGCTTCTCATGGAAAGTCTTATGGACCATAGTATGGACAGAACTATCAACTCTATGGGTACGAGTATCAACAATCTGCTTATTCTTCCAATTATGGCTTTGTAGCACCGCATAAACAAGGTACCCCACATCACAATGTTTCCATGCATCCCTATATGAGTCAAATGGGAGGAGGTTATTATGTCCAAAGCCATGGTATTTATAGAAATCAACCTTACATGAACCAGAACTATCACGGAGCATGGCATAGACCGGCTCAACCTAGGCTCACTTTCCTTACAACATTGAACTTACTTGACTTATCGAGACTTATGAATGATCCGGTATCTCATGACCTGGTTTGGTCGGCCATCCCTAACAAGATTCCTTTGGACATTCCCAAGTTCAAGGGTAAAGTTGGAGAAGATCCTAGTGAGCATGTTACTACTTTTCACCTTTGGTGCTCTTCCAATTCCTTACATGACAATTCAATCTGTTTGACGCTATTTCAATGCACCCTCACCAAGCCTGTAGCAAAATGGTATATAGAGTTACCAAGGGGGGCATACGCTTTATTTGATGACCTTGCCATGAATTTCCTCAATCACTTTCATCTACCCATATGTTACGGTGTTGGTACCGAACTCTTATCGACATTTTGACAAGACAAAGCCACACATATCCCGGATCATATTCAAGAGTGGTGTAGACGAGAGCGGTTGATTAAAGCATTTATACCACCATAATTTCTTCTTGAGTGGTTCCTCAAGTCGTTGTTACCTTACATTGCGAAGGGTGTTTCTACAACCGAAGTCCAAAATGAGGAACAAGAAATATTTAGGGCACAAGAGTTGGATTTGATCTACGCTCAATCCATACTTTTGTATGAGATTATACCTAATGCTATGCGATCTAGTTTTGATCCAAAGATCAAGCTTGGGCCACATCCCGATGGCATTGTGGGCTCTACAAGTACCAAACCTACAGATTCGGTTTTGAAACAAGTGAGCCAATTGTCAATTAATCAATCCATGTCAGCACAAGCCATGACTTCGTCTCAACCTACCCAATCGATGAGTGTACTTTTCCTGCAATCGTCAGACTAGAAGGGTAACCAGCATCCTAGAGAGAATAAGAAAAAATGGAAAAATAATCGTAAGAGTGGGAATAAGAATGAAAAAGCTAATTATAATGACAAGAACGCTCGTAATGCTGGGGGGGACAAGTAGACTAAACATAAGGTAAAGTTTCCTTGCAAGTTATGTAAGGATGACCACCTCACTCACATGTTCCCTCGTATGGAAGATGCCTCAAGGTTCATAGCACAGGGCCTAGCCGTGCTAGCTAATCCTTTACCCAACAATCAAAATATGAACTCGAGTACCGTTGATCCTCATTGTGCATCAGGTGGAGATCAAAATCCATCGGAGGCCAATACTGGTCATGGTTGCATCAATATGGTGCATGTTGCTAAGGTTGTGACTCATGCGAAGGATTATGGTTTATCACAACCGGACCTTGGAAAGGAACCCGCTCCACCCGAGAACCCTTTGCATATCAAAAAACCTACGGATAAACCTAAAGTTGCACCTCGCATTCCTAAGGGAGTCCTAAAGCATTCAAGGCACAATCTTAATTCCTGAGCCTCCCAAAACTATTATGTTGTCGAGGATTTGGGCCAAAATCCTTGTGCGATGTCTGTGCTTGAAGTACTTCAAACTTGTCCTCCGCAGAGGAGAGCCTTGCTTTCTACTCTTAGGGTTAATGATGATAACTCTTCTTCCATTATCAAATTTGAAACCATTGGAATACAGCCTTGCTTTCCTTACTACATGTCTCTTTTGATTCATGTAGAGTGTCTTAATATGACAGTAAAATGCACCGTCGTTGATGAAGGCATTGCTGCTTCCATGATGTCTTTTTCATGTTGGAAGGGTTTGGATTCTCCCGATTTCTCTCAATCTGCTACTATGTTGACAGCTTTCTATTGTAGATCATTTTAGCCGCACAGGATTCTTCCTTCTCTTAAGATCCAATTGAGAGGGAAGACCGTCGTGATTGAGGTAGAGTTGGTTGATGCGCCCCTTGACTACAATATTTTTCTCGGCCGAAATTGGATGTATAGTATGCAAGCCATGGCCTCTTCTCTCTTTCGAGTAATATGCTTTTCATTTAATGGGAAGATCATTACAATTTATCAGACTTCATTCCGTAATCCAAATGTTAATGCATCATCGAGAACTTCTATCCTAATTATCGATCATTCTCAGCTGACAACTAGGAGTGTGGTTGTGGGTATGTATCCGTCTCTTATGGGAACCTTTATCTATCCTATGCCCATCCTTATGATCGGATCTAGTTTTGGTGGGGCTTCATCCTCGTTGAATTCAGTGCCTTTTTGCACTACCCATATGGAAGATCCTTGGATTCTCCCTTCACCGAGTCCTTCGATTGGACCTATCGAAATGGATGTGCCATTACCTGCAATGATGGTAGAATATCAAGAAACACTTTGTCAAATTGCAAAGCCTAGTCCTTCCTCTTTGCGGACAAAGGAGGACTTGTATGTGCTACCTACATATGCAGTTGAGTCCTCTCATGCACATGCTTTCCTCAACGATGCTTTTCCATCGGATTAATCCATTATTGAGGCCATGTCTGGGGTTGAGCCACCTTAGGAGAGTGACATCATCGATCATATTTTCTTCCTGAACTCAACCGTGTGGAGCATGATGACTTTAGGGAGATTCTTAGTGAGAATATTGGTAGTCCCATGATTCCATTGAGCTCTCCTAGTCAGATGGCCAATGGGAACATGGAAAATTTATCACCTACTATTCCTATCAATATTTCTCGCGATCCTGGCAAAGTTGAGAACGTCTACATTGGGGCGATTTGTTCCCCTGATGAGATGAAGGTGTATACCGAACTATTTAAATAGTTTCGTGACATCTTTGGTTGGTCATACAAGGAAATTCCAGGTATTGACCCTCATATTGTCGAACATGAAATTAAGACCTATTCAAATGCAAAGACAGTTCGACAACATTTATGTGCAGTGAATCCTAGAAAAGCACTCACCATTAAGGCTGAGATAGAGAAACTGTTAAAAGATGGTTTTATCTATCCCATTCCCCTGATGGAGTGGGTTTCAAATCTCATTCTGGTTGATAAGAAGAAGGGAGCGATCCGTATATGCAAAAATTTCCATGATTTAAATCGTGCTTGTCCTAAGGATAATTTTCCCACACCATTTATTCATCAGATTTTGTATGAGTGTGTGGGAAGCGAGGTATTCTCCTTCATGGACAGTTTTTCTGGATATAATCAGATTCAGATCAAACCTGAGGATCAACATAAGACCGCATTTATTTATCCTTGGGGTACTTTTTCATATCGAAAGATGCTCATTCTCGTTTCAGAGTACGTCATCCATACCATTTGAGGTTAGTGTTCGAAAGATGCCGCCATTACCAAGTTTAGTTAAATCCTCATAAGTGCATATTTTGCGACTGTTGATCACTTGCTAGGGTTCATCGCATCCAAGGAGGGTATAAGAGTTGATCCATTAAAGGTTGAGATGATATTTCTTTTGTGTCCCCCGTGTAAAATTAGACACCTCCAGTGTTTGCAAGTCATGGCAAATTTCTTGCGGAGATTCGTAGTTAATTTTACCAACTTGACTAAAGGATTTATGCATCTTTTAAAGAAGGACACTCCTTTTTACTGGGATAAGCAAGCACAAGAGTCCTTTGATGCTCTTAAGAAAGCCTTAGCATCGGCCCCTATGCATAGTCCACCTAACTATAGCCGTGATTTCTTGATTTATGTGGTCGTGTCTATGGAGATGGTTGGTATGGTTTTGGTTCATGAGGATGAGGAGCTCCATGAGCATGTCATATATTATTTGAGCCGAAACCTTATTGATGCAGAAATCCATTATTCCCATGTGGAGAAGCTTGCCTTGGCCACCGTTCATGCGGTTTAGATATTGAGACATTACATTCTCCTTCGTCGAACCTTGGTTGTAGCTCATATCAATCCATTTCAGTTCATCCTCACTAGAAGGATGATTGGGGGAAAATACAATAAATGGATTGTTATTTTGCAAGAGTTCGATCTCAAATTTGTTTCGGGGAAATCGAAGAAATCGTTGATCTTTGTGGAGCTCATATCTTATTTTCCAAGTTTGGAGGAGGAAGAGGTTTATGAGGATACATTTGTCGATGAGCATATTTTCCTTATCTCAACTTTGGACCCATGGTATGGGGATATCATTGTATATTTGCAAATGTTGAAGGTCCCTAATCACCTTTCATGGGATGAGCAACGACGATTACGTCATATAGCTAAGAACTACCTTATAGTGCATAACACTTTGTATCGTCATGGGGTAGATTCCATTTTGCATCGTTGTTTAACCCATGAGGAGGCCGAGGTTGTGTTGAATGATTGCCATGGAGGGGCGTGTGGTGGTCATTTATCTAGGCTTTCTATAGCCCAAAAAATCTTGAGAGTAGGATATTTTTGGCCGTCGATCTTCAAAGATTGTGTTAATGTGGTCAAGAAGTGTCACCCTTGTCAGGTGTTTGCATGCAATATGTGCTTGCATCCAGCCCCATTACATACTATTGTCACCGTTGGTCCCTTCACCAAGTGGGGGCTTGACTTTATGGATTTCAACCCAGCTTCGGATGGGGGGCATCATCACATTATAGTGGCTGTCGATTATTTCATGAAATGGGAAAAGGCTATGCCCACGGTTAAATCCGATGGTGAGACGTCCACGCATTTCATTTTCAACCAAATTATTTCTCGGTTCGGTATTCCGAAAGAGCTTGTCACTGACCATGGTAGGCACTTTCAAAATAAAATGATGGAAGAGTTGGCTTCAAATTTAGGGTATAAGCAGGAGCACTCATCTTCTTATTACCCTTAGGTGAATGGATAGGTTGAAGCAGTGAATAAATCACTTAAGTCCTTTCTCCAATGAACCATCGCACAAAGCAAGACGGATTGGCATATCATGTTATATCTATTTTGTGGGCCTATAGAACCGCGGTTAGGACTACCACCAGTTTCTCTCCATATCAGCTTGTACATGGGGTGGAGTCTATCTTTCCAGTTGAATGTGAAATACCTTCTCTGAAGCTAGGTATAGAGCTTTTACCAAACACTTCCACATTGGAAGAATGTTTGGTCTACTTAGAGCAGATTGATGAGCAGCTTCGAGATGCCTAAATGGCTCTAAAAGTAAATAAGCATCACATTAAGGTCCAATATGACAAGTCTGTCCATCCGAGGAAGTTTAGTGAAGGTGATTTGGTCCTTTTGTGGGATCAAGCTAAAGAACCCTTGGGAGCAGGGAAGCTTAATCCCATGTGGCATGGTCCTTATGTGGTCAAACTTGTGTTAGAGAAGGGCACCTATGAGCTAGTGCATTATGAAGGGACAGCCTTGGTGGAGCCTAGAAATGGGCTCTATCTTAAAAAATATTATGCATGATCTTCAACCACGGCTAATTGTTGTATATTATTGTACAGTTTTTTAATTGCATAGTTAGGTTTTCTTATGGTGATCGGGTTTGTTGATTAACTTATGTTTCTTATGGTGATCGGGTTTGTTGATTAGCTTCTATTTCTTATGGCATATGTCGATGGATTCTTCTGTTTACATAGGATTCACCGATGGTGCTATCCGTCACACTCAAAACTCAGCTTCGACTTCTTGGGTGATTTATACTCCTACAGGTCAAGTATTGTCTTCAAGAAACGTATGTTTATGACCTTCTTCAAACAATGTTGCTGAATATAGTGTCATTATTGATTTATTGCGTGGTGCCATTTCACATGGTGTTCTCTCTCTTGAGGTACGTCTTGATTCGTAGTTAGTGGTTTCACTACTTAATGGCTCGTATTATATTAGGGATCCGATATTATTACGAATATTCTTACGTGTGAGATTGCTAGAACAACAATTTGAGAATATAACATACATTCATGTTCCAAGAATTTTTAATCAAGTTGCTGACTCATATGCTAACTATGTGTTAGATTTCCATTTGTTTCATACACCATAAGCATATCACAAACATACATTTTTGCACACATGTAAATAAATAAAATCAATCATCATAAAAAATTTCATTAATATCCAAAAATTGACGTCATAATACATAAGTGTCATAATACAAAATTGGGGCTTTCGAACCACCAAAATATAATACACAGTCGTACAAAAAGGAATACTCTCAGGTCTCTAAGCCAGAGTAGGAGGGGGGTTCTGATCGTGGTAGCAAACCATGGCTCTAGCTAGTCATTGGAATAATCAAACCCATGCTCATGGTACACCAACCACCTGGCGCTGCATAGCCTCAAGAAATTCCTCGACTTGCACCATGGGTACCCTCTGCGTCAAGCGTACAAAGTTCATGTGAATGCTTTGGAGCATCTACTCCACATATGCACCCATGATATCGTCCCCTCTTCCCCTTCATCGATGATGAGGGAAACCATCTGGTCATCGTGGTCCAACATCTGCATACACATGACAGATTGTCACTATGTGTCGTCACACCAAAACATGTCCTTTGAGTCAATACATCAAAAAATACAAAAAAAATTAAAAATAAAAAAACATAAAAAGTGGGTTTGGGATTCATTACCTATGTCACCATATGCCACTCCTGGGGGTAGGGGCATGTACGGATCTCCATGGAAGTCTATCCCTGCATAGAGGTAGTCATCTATGGCGATGATCTGCCTCCACCACCATGGAAAGAAGTTTGTTGGGTAGGGGTTAGCCACCCTACCTCTGCCCATTCTATGCATAACATTTTCCCAACGTCGTTGGGCCTGATCTTGAACTCTGTGTGGAGGAATTTCCACTCTAAGGATTATCCCTGGTACTCGCTCAAAGAAGAATGTGCTCAGTATGGTGCCAAAACCAAAGTCACCCTTCCCATTTTGCAGTCACTGAGCTGTTGTTTCATGTTGCTCAACAGCACAGTGCTCCAGTCATACACTGTGGGTCTCATACACTCCACTGCATATAACATCAGTGGCCAAGAGGCCTGGTGGAGTGAAGCTAATCCGTCAATCATGCCTAATGCCAATATTATGGCCTTCAGTCCCAGAACCTGGATAGAGTTTGTCAAGATTTGAATCCCAACCTTTTTCATGTCAGAAAAGTAGTACACCGCTATGTACTCATAAATAGTCAATCCACCTCCTGGCCCATGAGATTGGATATTTACCACCTCTCCTCATCGAGATAAACTAGTGATAAAGTATATATCCTCAACTTCAATGCTGAGCAACATCCCATCAATTTGAAAAGTCTCAGAGTCTAGATCCCAGTAATCCACTAGCAACTGGAGTAGTCTTGGTTTGGCCGTCAGGCTACCAAGACACCAAAAATTATACAAACCACACGCCCGTAATGCTTGTTGGGCCATAAGATCACCTTGCACGGCCTCTTCCACATCACCATCTTCTCTCTCCCTCCACTCTAACACCATGCTGCACAAAAAACCAAAGTTTTGATTAGCAATTGCCTTTGAAAACCTTATTTGCGGCCTCATACATGACTATTTGCAAAACAGTCACGTATGTATGCAGGTTTGGGTGTTTTCTGCATATGGTGAGCCCTATACGTGGAAAAACCCCGATTTCCACGTGGGCCGAAATGCACAACTTGGGATGGCCTAAAAAATTGATTGGACCATGAAAACTTAAAAAATTTACATGAAATAGGAAGGGGAGGACATGAGAGGTTACCTAAATCAAATGGGGTCGGATTTTGTTGGACGATGCTCCTGGAATTTGCGTCGGAAGTTTTGAGCTCAAATGGGTAAAAGTTTCAAATGATATGGATTTTTTAAATATTTTACTATTTATAGAAATTTTTTGAAATTGTTCACCCACTTTCTATAGTTTTTGACCATTTCTGACCATTTTGGACCATTTTGAACTAATTTGATGATGTAGGAGTCCGTTTTGAGTGCAGTTTGACCATGGTTTTGACCCATTCGTGCATATTTCAAGTATTATGTCTAAACTGGCATATAGGTTAGGTTTCACATCCATTGGCACTTTGCATGACCTTATGACCGTTTCATTATAACCTTAGGTACGAACCCATTCTATCTTGTCACAGAACCTTCTTGTTGCTTTTATAAGTGACATGATGTGAATGGTAGAGCTTGACCATACATGGCTACTCTAGTTAGCTCTTGTTTCACATTTGGTGCCCATGCCGACATTTTTCCTTTCAGATGTGGGAGTCCTTTGTATAGTATCACCATGACTCTTTGCAAGAGCTTCAAACTCCTCTTGATCATTTTGTTGGCCTTTTCCCTAGGACTCCCTTATGTCAAGTTGTAATTGCATTATCATGAGTTTTGCTTGCCTTATTGAGCCTTATGTCGGCTTCTCCACTCTAGACGGTGTGATGAAATATAGTGAGGGATGTTGTTTCCCTTAACACTGATAGTGCATGCATATAGTACAATACAACTTAATAGAGATGCATAAACATAAAAATACATTATTTTACTACATAAATTAACTCATAGTTAACATAGAAATAGAGATAATCATTAGTGCATATCACCCACACTAGTTAGCATGGAAAGTAAAGATTAGTGCATATGATAACCTCTAGGTCAAGGATGCATTATTTGTTTTAAATTGATCATTGATCATTGCATTGTATCTTTTTTCTTTCTTTCTCTAAAAGGTGACGTCCTCGAATCAATTCCAAATAATTGTTCATTATTACATAAGCTACTCATTTTCCATACAATTTCCATCAATCCGTTTTACATATACATGTTTCCAATTCTCTTTTTTAATTGAATAATGCATACTAAAGCTAAGATTACAGAATCCACTATGTTCTTGATTACAAGCAATATCTTTACATTTTGACCAGTAAGAAAATTAAATTTATAACACACAAGTTGTGAATATCACACATTCCACTATAGGGTTGGAGTTATATTTTTATGTGACTAGAATTTCTTCAATATCCATTAACGAAGATTTTTTTTTCATGCACATAATTTCACCATTAACTATATCTTTTCGTCACTAAAAAGATTCATGAAAAACAAGATATTACTACAATCTATTAATGATGTCAAAATCACAAACCATGTCCTCAAACCAATAACAAATTTAGAACATAACAAATGAAAACACAAGAAGATATGAAGCAATAATGTCTAGACACAAATTGAATGGGTCTAATGGTTAAGAACATGTGTTTCGTCCTAGGAGGTCATAAGTTCAAATCTTAAAGGGGTAGGGTAAGTACACCTATGTAGACTTTACGCATAGGAGGGTCCCTTGTCCTACAAACAAGGGGATATCATACACCAAATGGGTGTCTAACCTTAAAAATAATTAATAATAATAATAATAACACACCTTTTATTTCCATCAAATTATTTTCCATAATTCCTTCTCCTACCAATATTAAATTCCTATTATACATATGTTTTTATTTTCAAAAATAAATGATATGGCTTAAAATTTGAACTTATGTGTGTGGGTGCATGTGTGCATATGCTGTTGGGGTGCGCACCTTAACGGTCACTAATTTGGTAACTCCGCAGTTTTTGTGGAAGCTTGTAAGCGGAGTTGCGACTCAAAATAGTCTTAGGGGTGTCGGGGTTGAGTCAAAGCCCTCTTTTTCGTAATTGTCCATAAAATTCGGGTGTAAGCCCATGATTTTGTAATAGTGCACTTGTATAAATAGGCACTCATGTATATATGTCAAGATCATCTAATGAAATGAGGATCATCTGATGCGAAGAAGATAGATCTATTTTTGGGTTTTAAGGTCAAGTCCCAGTTGTGTGCGTGGACGACCTCTGCAGCTGTGTTCGCAGAGGATTTTGTAAGGAAAAGAACTGCAGCTAAGTGTGCAGCTTAGAGATTGTGAGAAAGGAACTGCAGCTAAGTGCGCAGTTAGACTTGAAGGGCAGATTTGCTGCTAAGTGCGCAGATCAGAACTGTTGTTTTGTAAGAAGTGGAATAAAAGAGCAGTTCTGTGGACGTAGCCCCTACACTGGGGGTGAACCACGTTATATCTTGTGTTGTGATTATTTTGTGCTGTTTCTGTTATGGTTTTATTTTATGCATTGATAAGTAGATATTTGATAAAGTAAGATAACTGTTAATATTAACTTCGCTGTGAATTGCCAGTTAAGGGTTAAGCAAGAAATGTCTTTTATCTAACTGCGAAGCTAATTAAGTGAATGTCGAAGCTCTGTTTGGTATAAATATTTGTTGTTAAGGATAGAGGTACAGTAATATCCCTCTTCTGCTTGCAAAAACCGGGTTCTACAGCACCCCATAGCTGTTTCGGGTGAGACTGCAACCTGTTCGCAGGTTGTTGCCGAAAGGGCCAACACTGTGGGTCTGTTTGTTGGTGCGAAGTTAATGGTATAAAACCTGGGTCTACCCTATAGCCCAACAAATTGGTTCTGTTGCCTGTTGAACTCAGTATCTGCTCAAGAGGGATTTACGTCGTACCTGAAGGGCTATGTTTTGGAGGCCCTCAGTAAAAGAAATCAGTGATTGGGTTTAGGCTACCTATTAGAAATGTGCTGAACAAGAAAATAAGGATCCTCGTCGTAGCTCAGACGAATTCTTGTAAAGGTACATTTTTGCTGATATTTACAAAATTTTCTTTGGTAGTATCCACATAGAATTGCACCAGTGGTTATCCAGGTTGACAGAGAGAAGGACGAACTTCTAAGAAGATCAGTTTCCTAACTGGACCCCATCAAGAGTTAATATATTGAAAAGAGTGAATAATGCGATATCGCGAGTTGTTGATTTCTAGACAACGTGAACCCTTGAAGCTTTTGTGACAGAATTTGCCATTGACACAAGTACCTCTTTTAGTGAAGCTGAAAGGCAGTTCTTCAAAGGACCAAGGGGTAAGTACCTAAATTCATTTAGTGTGCAAATTAAAATGCTCTTGGCTGAGAAGGGCATATTGCTTATAGAATCAGATTGCTAGAATTATTTTTATTAACCTATGTTTGGAAGTGAAAGTAACTTCAACGAGCAAAGTCGTTTGCTGCGAAGTGGTAAGAGATACAAGAGAAACCTCGAATCCTATACCCTAGATCAGAATACTGAGTATATGCCAGAAGACCCTGAATCTAAAGAAACCCCTTTTGTTAGAAATCCTCCTATAACCCCGCAGTGAAGATCTACTACCCCTGGGAACCCATCGCAGTTTGGTAGTAACCCTAGCCCAAGTATTCCGGTCGCAGGTAAGTCTACCCCAGTAAGTTCTCCCCCCCCTCAGTCCACTATGGCCCATATGGCTGATGATATCAAGCTCCTAGTTTTCAAAGGAACTAGATCAGAGGACCCAGAACAGTTTTGGTTTTTATGTGAAGCTGTGTGGACAGCTAAGAACATTTTGGATCAAGATGTAAGAAGAGCGCAGCTGGTCACTTCTTTTAGAGACCGAGCCTTGACTTGGTTTATGAAGTTTTCTAGTACTCAGAACCATGTCTTGGCTGATATTAAAGCAACAATGATCAAAGAGTTCAAGAAGCCTAAATCAGAATCACAGTGTATAATTGAATTGAAAGAGATTCAGTAGAGATGAGGTGAATCAGTTTGGGACTTTGATCAGAGGTTCAAAGTTCTGCTAGATCAAGTTAGTTTCACTATTGGACTAGCGCAGTATAAACAATGGTTCATTGCAGCCTTATTACCTCATATCAGAATGCCACTCATGCAACAGAAGGTTGCTGATCAGCAAGAAGCTTTGGAGATTGCCATGAAACTAGAGACAGCTCATGTCGAAGATAATTCTGGCATAGCACAAATTCAAGCGCAGTTAATAGAAATGGCTTTGGAGTTGTGTGACATGAAAAAAGGGAAATATATTCATGAAGAGGTGTGGTGTACATGATGTAGGACAGAAGGTCATGACAAGGAACAATGCCCTGCGCTAAGAAATTACCTGAATACTGGTGCGCCGAACCCATTTAACCCTCATGTTCTATATTGTGAGATTTGTAGAACAACTAGCCAGCATCGACCTGAAGACTGCTATTTTCTACAAAGATATGTGCAAGTCCCTAAGAATCCCTATTGCAAGTTCTGTAAGTCAGTGGGACACAACAAAGAGGAATGTCATGGCTTTGACCTTATGCAAGAGCGAACATATGATGCTTATAGGGTACAAAACGATGCACAAGGAAATGATGGATATGGTTACCGTGGTAATACATCAGGTCGAGGTACTTTTGGAGGTCGTGGTCGTGGTGGTATGTCTGGAAGAGGTCGAGGCCAAGTTGTGTGCTATAACTGTAACCAGGCAGGACATCTAGCTAGATACTATCGGAACCCAACTACGATATGTCGATATTACCGAGCAGTAGATCATGTCATTGAGCAATGCCTGCAGCTGATAGCCAAGATACAAGAACGAAATAGTCCTCCTCCTCAGAATATTTAGATGATTACTGTAAAGAAAAGACCTGTCCCAGCCATTAACGTTGTTACGAGTGGAGCTACGACACAAGTGCCGAATAAGGAAAAACATCCTGACGAGGCTTGGGTTCGTAAGACCCCAGAGAAAGTTCCAACCTTCGATGTGGGAAGAGAAAAAGAAACATTTATGGAAGCCAAAAAAAGAATTTTTTGATCCGAGCACAGCAGTAGCGCCTACGCAGCAACATCAACAGCAGTCGCAGTCTCAAGAAGCTTCGACAAAGAAAGTAAGTACACTGTCGACATTTTTACAGAGTTGTATGAAGCTCTTACAAAATCAAAATGCTTTAAATGAGTTACAGAAATTTATTGCTTCTTGTGAACCTCAACGAAGCTCTGGTAAAGAAAAAATTGTCAATAGAGTTAGAATAACTGGAAGAGAAATGAGATTGCATGCTTAGATAGGAGAGTATGACATGACTGATATCATTTTAGGCCTGGGATCAGAACTCAATGTATTAACTAAACAGACATGGGAACAAATGGGAAAACCCAACCTTGAATGGTCCCCTATACAGTTGAGATTAGCCAATTAGCAGAAGATTGTGCCCCTAGGAATATTCTCTAGCGTCCCAGTAGACATTGATGGAGTCAGTACCTTAGCAAATTTTGAAGTCATTGAGATAATTGATGATAGCAACCCCTATCCAGCCTTGCTATGAATTGAATGGGCAATAGAGAATTCTACAGTAATCAATCTTAAGAACAGACAGATGACTTTTGAAGGAAAAGGCTTGAGAGTCATAGTCCCCTTGGACCCTTCTCAAGGAGAAAGGTACACAGAGCCAGTCAGAGATGAGGATCAGGATGTTTTGGATCATATCTACAACATCACAGCTAAAGAGGAATACTATGTTAACCCTACTACTGAAGGTATAATGGATTGGAAGTGTGATAGTTCTTGCATGACTGATTCAGATGAAGGCCTAGAGAATTGGCAGCATAGACTTTATGAGCTACATGGACATCGGTGTGCAAGAATTACCAAGTCTCTCAGATGGCTTGACTCACAGACAAGAGTCTTACCTAATTTTGATGGCTTGACAGACCCCGAAGAGTTTATTTTTCAATTTTCAGAGCAGGTACCAGATTCACAGAAAATGGAAACTCTAGATTCGGTATTTAGAGCCATAGCTGCTAGATGGTGGAATGGTCATAAGAAGTATATTCAGAGTTGGAAAGCTTGTCAAAAGCTTCTTCGCCTCAGATTCGTGGATCAACCTCAGGAGGTGTGAAGCAGGTTTAATGGTCAGACTAGCCCTCAAGAACATTTGGAACAGTGTTATGAAGCATGGAAGCATGTCCCTCATGAAGAATGGGTACATCAGTTCGTGCACACCCTGGAACCTGTCGCGAAGAATTGGTATGCAGAGGTGGAGCTCTTCTAGGGTACTATAAGTTGGGATAGTCTTGTTGATATTTTTGTGCTAACATTTTATATTAATGAGGTTTGTTCTGCTTTGGGTGCAGTTGTTAGGCTGATCCACACTAAGGTGTTTGATGGTAAAGAAACAGCTGAGTACCAACCTGATTGGAAAGAACAAGAATCTAATGCAGTAGAATGCTATAACCTCGCAATTGACGAGGATGATGACCCACGCAACATAAACATTCCTGAGTCAGAAGGACACTGCGAAGTACATGGACCAGCAGTTGAAGCACTAGAAGTGAATCATCCCTTAAAGATGAGGCAAGTAAACATTGGGTTAGAAGAAATGCCTAAGTATGCTACTATTGGAGATTATTGGGATGAAGAAATGGTAAGCAAAGTGACCCAACTTCTCCATGAGTATCAGGAGCTATTCTCGATGAAGTTCTCAGAAATGAAAGGTATCCTTGAAGATATAGGAGTGATAAAAATCCCTTTGAAACCTGATGCGAATCCTGTGAAGTAACGCCCTTATAGGCTGAACCCTAAGTATAAAGAAAAAGTCAGGATGGAGCTTGATAAGACGTTCGCAGCAGGAATCATTGAGGCTGTGGAAGACATTCGGTCGCAGGCTGAAGCTCGAAGCTTTGTCGAAGCCGGTGTCAGAAAGTGTCGAATATCCTTATTACGACGCAGCTGGAGTTACTGGTGGTGCCGAAGAAGGATAGGTGTGTCGGAGCTCAAAACCTTACCATTAAAAAAAAAATCAGAATTGGCGGCATCAGTACGTTAACTGCATTAACTTCCTGTAATAATGAGATCCTGAGAAATCTAGCGCCGTTTGGACAAGATCTTTTTCAGATTTGGTGTCTTCAATGCACAGTTATGGTAGATTTAGTTGATGGACTCTATAAGAAGACACCCAGACCTGCGTAAATCGCATTACGCATTTTCTTGAGTCTTCCAATTGAGTCCATGTCAGCTGATCGTGAACTTCAGGAACTATTGAGAGAATTTGAACAGACGGGTCTGCTGAACCTTATGAGCAACCCACCGGCCTCTGCACCCCATGAAGAAACTCCCCCAGCACTGACTCAGCCAATGCAGACACAATCTACCAGGAATAATTTTAAACCAGAGGTTTTCTCTAAGAGGAACGAAGACAGACACAAACAATCAAGGAAAATACCAGAGGCTCCCGAGATGAACCCTTCTGGCTTAGCAGAGGTCCCACCTGTAGGTTTTGAAGACTTTGGCGAGGTGGAGAATGTTGCATCACACCAGCCCCCTTATCTTCCTCCTGTTCGACCAGGAGTTCAACTACCTCAGCGGACAAAGAAGTTCACATTACGCACCCCTTCTCTGCCACCAGGTGTGCAGTTGGTCAGGACAATGACAGGGAAAGGAGATCGGCTCAGGTACGCCGACCACGATACAAATGATCGTGGGAAATTTCCACAGTTTTCACCTCGTACATACTTGCATTCTGTCCATTATCCAGAGACTGGAGCGACATTATTAGAAGCGAAACAGTGGGCTGCTGGCTTAGACAGAGTAGGCTTGCTGAAAATGCTGAATGTCCCCCACTTCGATCGCAGCACGCCGGTTACCATGGTAGTTAAGCAATTATTGGCGTTGGTGCATGATGGGCATTTATGGATTGGCGATGAGAGAATCCCTATTAATGGAGAGTTGGTTAATAGGATCACAGGTTTTCCGCAGGAAGGGCCTGATCCTGGGATCGAATTCATTGGGAAACATGAAGACATGAAGCTGGCGCATGATATGAAGGAACGCTTCGGGTTGACGAAAGGAAAGCGAGGATATCAAACCTTGACAATCCAGCACCAAAACATTCGCTTCGTAGCTAAGCTCTTAGCCTGTAAATTAATGAGGAAGTGCAGGCCGACTGAAGTTCCTGCACCAATTGTCAGTATTGCTGCAAACTGTGCCGAAGGCTACAGTTACAACTAGGCAGCGTACATTGCTAAGGAATTCCTTGAAGATGTCCGTGACGTGCAGGAGAAAGGTAGACCCTTTCACTATTCATGGTTGTTAGTGCTTATTGCACTGGTAGGATGGAAAGAACCTACGGAGGCACAATTTGTTGATGTGCCTCCGCATATGCCTGGTGCAACAAGGTAAGCATCCCTGTGGGTGTCGAAGGATAAAAGCTTCTAGCAAATGACAAACTATGTGTTCACCTTTTACTCGATGAGTATCTCATATGAGATTCTAAAGACGCCGCGGATCAGTAATGAGATATTCTCTCAGTATGATGGAGCGTCCAACTTCAAAGATGACATGCATCATGTCTTTATTCAGGCCCATGCAGATAACAAGCACAAATGGTCGAAGTTTCCATATGTGGTGAACGAGGAAGACATCCTCGCAATAGTCAAATAGTGGTCGGCTGAATGGTTGAAGGACCCAGGGACAAAACCTAACATTCCAGTCCCTCTAGTCACCAATGTTGGCACAGGCCCTAGCCACACGTAGTAGAATGACCCACTCGAAGAAAGCGAAGAACAGAGTGAATCACAGTAGAGTGAAGGAGACCATGGTGGAGATGACGAAGATGAAGACGAAGAAGAAGATTCGGTCAAAACCGTCTCAGATCCCACTTGACCAGATAAGTGCAAGTTGCCAGAGGCAGAGGAAGTGACCAAACCTCAGTCCAGAAAGAAAATGAAGGCGTCAAAAGGCACAAATGTTGTCAAAGAGTCTGTCGTGACAATGGAAGAGCTTGACCAGGCTCTGACAAAGTCTACAGAAGTACTAACTAGCAAGTGGTCACAATTCGCAGCTACGCATCTTGATGCTCTCACCAGCGTAACACAATGAATTTTTGAACTAAAGGAGTTAGCAGCAAAATCCGTGATTGGTGCTACAACAATCACTGTACCAGTAACCGCGCAGCTAGACACAATGCAATGGCTAACCAGAGATAACAGAGGACAAGTGTCAAGTGCATCCCTCATAATAACTGACGCAGCGTCTCGCTCAGAGATGAGCATGACAGTTAGGATAGATTACACCAAGTTGTCTATGACGGAGCTACATCTCTGTCAAGTAGCAATCATGAAGGAGATCCAAGCACGAGACCACTACTCACAAATACAGTTGGAAAATACCATGAAGCAGAATGTGAGCCTCACAGCATAGTTTGAAGAAGTGGAGCATAGGAAGAGGGACATAGAAAGTAAGCAGGCTACACTGGTACGAGTGTTGGATGAGGCGTTTCGAAATATTCTTGACTTCGACATGCAGGCTGAGGAAGAACCGGAGAAAAGAATTGATAAGCTGAAAGACTGTGCACAACAGTCTCGCAGTGATATTGAAAAGCTAAAAGCAGAACATGAGGCTCAGATCATGGAGCTTCAACTTCACATCACTCCGAAGAGTCCACCAGATGTCAAGGAGTAGCATCGCAGAGATATTCAGGCCTCAGCAACGAAGATCATTGATCTTGTGAGTAGCGAAGCAAAACTGCTAGAATAAAGCGTCGACGCCTGGATGAAACTGCAGAAAAATCCAAAAGTAGAAAAGCTGCAAGAAACCATCAAGCAGCGACAGGTAGAGCTAGATGCAGTGAAAGCGGAAATTAAGACTCTGCCTCCTATGCAAAAGATGCTCAAGGTGAAGCAAAGCAATAAAATCCAACAAGAAATTGAGTCATACAGAATGAAAGCAGTGCTGTTCGAAAATTCTATGCAGCCCCTTGTCGACGAGGCCTTGGAGTTGAGCACTGCTGCGGACAACCAACTCAAAGTTTTGAAGGAATATGATGCATTTGCACAGTAAAAGTCCAGTGAAACATCAGCCGCAGCATTGCAGGAGTTGGTGGAGAAGGAGCAAGCAACCGATGATATCATGTGTGGCCTCAACAAATAGTTCGCTCTCTTGACCAACAAGATTCTCCCACCAGACAAGCAGCAGAGTGTCCCGGGACGGGACACTGGTGAGTCTTAGGGGCCTGTTGGGGCGCACACCTTAACGGTCACTAATTTTGGTAACTCCACGGTTTTTGTGGAAGCTTGTAAGCGGAGTTGTGACTCAAAATAGTCTTAGGGGTGTCAGGGTTGAGTCAAAGCCCTCTTTTTTGTAATTGTCCATAAAATTTGGGTGTAAGTAATAGTGCACTTGTATAAATAGGCACTCATGTAAATATGTCAAGATCATCTAATGAAATGAGGATCATCTGATGCGAAGAAGATAGATCTATTTTTGGGTTTTAAGGTCAAGTCCCAACTATGTGCGTGGACGACCTCTGCAGCTGTGTACGCAAAGGATTTTGTAAGGAAAGGAACTACAGCTAAGTGCGCAGCTTAGAGATTGTAAGAAAGGAACTACAGCTAAGTGCGCAGTTAGACTTGAAGGGCGGATCTGCTGCTAAGTGCACACATCAGAACTATTGTTTTGTAAGAAGTGGAATAAAAGAGAATTTTTGTGGATGTAGCCCCTACACTGGGGGTGAACCATGTTATATCTTGTGTTGTTTTTGTTATGGTTTTATTTTATGCATTCATAAGTAGATATTTGATAAAGTAAGATAACTGTTAATATTAACTTCGTTGTGAATTCCCAGTTAAGGGTTAAGCAAGAAATGTCTTTTATCTAACTACGAATCTAATTAAGTGAATGTCGAAGCTCTGTTTGGTATAAATATTTGTTGTTAAGGCTAGAGGTACAATAATATCCCTCTTCTGCTTGCAGAAACCTGGTTCTGCGGCACCCCATAGCTGTTTCAGGTGAGACTGCAACCTGATCGCAGGTTGTTGCCGAAAGGGCCAACACTGTGGGTCTGTTTGTTGGTGCAAAGTTAATGGTATAAAACCTGGGTCTGCCCTATATCCCAACATATGCACATGTGTGTGTGTGTGTGTGTGTGTGTGTGTGTGATATTCAGTAGAATTTTCTCCTCGCTTGATCTATACGTTGTGAGGTAGAGAAAAACTGGTGGGGATTTGTAAGGGGATAACATATCAGTCAAATAGTTATATATTTCCCAAGGGTTCCTTGGATATCACTTCATCCTCATGTAATTCCTCCAACCCTCGCAGAATTCCTCCAGTGCATGCTCGCTTAGCAGCAAATCGAAATTGAGTAAGGTAAAAGACCACTAGCAGTTTCAGCGAATGAGTTCATTTATTGCATCAAGTGGAATCCAAATACTTGTTGTTATTTCTCTAGTGCTAGGAAATTTCAATTCAATATAGTAGGTTGGGTCATATTCAATTCCATTTTAGCTAACCGCTCACTTGACAAAGTTCTCTGAATGAATCCCTAAAGTTAAAAAGTTCTCTTGGTATAATACTAGGATCCAATAGTGGGGCCACTTGTCTGAGCTTATACATACCCAAGTACCAATCCTGCGGAGGGGGATTTGACCTTACAAATCCTCGAGTTCCTCTAGAGTGAAATTCTACTTGTCATTGGACAAATCATTCATCTAGTCAACATAAGGTTGTTCCTGATACTTAGTTTTCACCTTAGTCATTAGATCAAATGGTTTTCCAAGTGAAGTAGTCGTCTATGGATTGGGTTTCCCATCCATGGTTGGGGTTTCCAAGATTCTTAAAAAAATAAGTGACAAAGTACTTTTTCTGAATGAATCCCTAAAGTTGCAATTGTGCTCTAACACTATGTTTAATGACCAAAACATTAGACCTATGTACAATAATACATCAACATATATATCATTGAATTCCATTATGGATACATTGAATATTAAAACACTTAACAATACCAGTACCAATTTATGTTCATAATTCACTTACAAATTTGTTGAGGATGAACAAATGATGCTCCCACCTCTCGTTCATGTAGTCTAAAACCATGTGAGAAACAACTCTCTTCCTAATCAATCCAATTCCTCAATCAATAGCAACTATGTTGGAAACAACTTGTGAGGGATAAATCTCTTCCAAACCAATCCAAGTCCTCAATCAATCCAAAATGCTCTAAGCCAAAATTGTGTTCACCCTCTCATTAACCTCACATAAATAGTTAGTATTCATATCAATATATGCAAAATACCATTCATAGACTAGACTTCCCAAAAGTAACTAGTCTTATCTTTAATCATGTCACTTTATTTATATTTTAGAAGTCCTTTATTTTCTTATATTTTAATTTTCTTTACAATAATTCAGTCCATTGATTATCTAGTAACTATTGTTATCATCAATATTATTTATTACCATTATTATTATAATATTTATTATCATATATTATCGTTACCTTCAAAGCTACTTATTTATTTCCATCACCAAAGTATATGATTAATATGAGATAGTACACTAAGCTTTTGCAACTAGATGTTCTTCTTGGATCTTAGAATCAAGTTCGTGTGGTTCAAACCTCCAAAGGTAAGCATAAAACTCGATATAAATATAAAATTTATCTTGCTCAATATGGTAAATGTACATACAAGCCTCAATAGAATTCAAATTCATTTGTTTATCCATCCTCTAAGTTTGATTAGTTTCTTCTAATACAAATATCAAGTCAAGTGTAAATGCATATTTTGTGGCATACTTGGGCATGAGGAATCCAAATTCTAGAAAAAACTAGAAGCGTTGAATGAATCCATGCGACAACAAAAAAATCCGGTTCCCAATCCTTCTTCTTGTAAAGGGCGTGCATTATTTTCTCAAGCCTTATATGCATATTCAGATAGATTGATACTTGGTTATGGTGCCTCACTTCATATGACTCACTCTCATAAGTTGCTTCCTTCCACACCTAGCAATAGCAATTTGCAAATTGCGGTTGGAGATTCTACACAAATTGATGTTTTAGGATCAAGTACCATGTAGTTAACTAATGGTTGCATAAATCAATTTCTCCTTGTTATTGAAATATCTACCAATATACTCTCTATTTATTAGATTTGTCACTCTGGTGATGGGAAAATAGTGGAATTTACCCCTCATGATGTGGTCATAAGAGAACTAGATAATACATAAATGATTGTTGCATCTAGTAGATTATTTATAGTTCTTGATTGTAAAGTTTTGATTGGTTTGAGCCTTCATCTTTAGGCTCACGTTTCATTTTACATGTTGATTCTTTGAGAAAACTTTGGTATGGAATATTTGAACATCTGAGCTACAGGTATTTATAGTAGTTGAACACATAAAATTTGGTACTTGGTCTTCCTAGATTTCTTTAAATGTAGTTTATCTAGGTTGTGTTATTGGTAAACAACATCAAGATCATTTTCACTTTGAGTTGGTACGTAGTGATCTACAGTCATTTCCTACATGTTCATTTTTAAGAGGCTAATTATGCACTTACCTTTATTGACGGCTTTCCAAGTCACTCTTAGGTACATACTTTCTTATGTACAAAAGCGAGGCCTTTGCTACTTTTAAAACCTTCAAATATTTTGTTGAGATGCAATCATTTATTATATATATAATACACACAAATAATAATGGGAGTGTGCCAATTAAGTATTCAAATATTTCTATAGAGAACATAGAATTCAGAATTAACATTTTGTTCTCTACACCCCTCAACAAAATGGAGTTTTTTTTGGAGTGAACTATGATAATTCATCAAAATATTCCCTATGTTTCAAGAAAACAATCCACCCATCATCAAGGGATAGTTCTTGAACAATATGGAATTGTTGACATAAGGGTGCCCGCAAGAAGCTGCTAGCCAATTAAAATGCAATGGGAGCACGCTAGCGGAAAAAAAAAATAGGAATGCACATGCACACTTGAACGTGTGCATGTGTTCCTACTTCAACAATGGAAAACCTCCACGTCAGATTTCCAATGTGGATGATAGGAGCGCGAACATGCCTTTAATGACGTGCACGCATGCTCAATGTGTACGTGCACAGGGTTGCGCACACGTCCTTGTGTTTAAAAAAATAGTGAAGAATTTTATTCACTCACAAACAACCTATGAGCGTGCAAGAAACCCGAAAACGACATCCAAGGAGGCCAAAACGACACCCATGGAGCCCAAAAGAAGTGTCAAAGTAGCCTAAATTGACACCCGCGACCGTTAGAGTAAGGTAGATGGAGAAGTATTTGCATTTTGTTGTATTTTTTTGATTTTTTAATGTTTTTCAAATAAAATATAAAATTAAAAAAAAATGAAAATGAATTGAAATGGAAAAAAATTGATATTGCAGATACAAATTACCTAAACATAATGAAAAATACCAATGAACCATCCCAAGAAAGGAGTGAAACAAACCAATCAGAGGACCCAATAAACATTGAATTAAACGAAGAAAACCCCAAATATGGATTTGGTGAACCACCAAAAAACCCTGAAGTTGAATTACACATGGATTTAAACTAGTTAAGGATATTGAGTGATGAACTGATGAACACCAGGCAACCCTCTCAAGTTTCCCTCACCACATCACTAACAAAAAAAATAGATTCCATCAACATTTCCCACATTGAGATAACCAATTTGAGCCAATATAGGGCTCGAATGAGAGAACATTATGCCACTAGTATATCCAAAGAAGATATAAAGCAGGAGCATCACTAGTCTTCCACCTTCAACCTTGAAGCAAAGGTTGTAATATGCTTTACTCTCATTAAAACCTAGATCCATTAGTAAGTTTTCCATCCTGTCTTACCATGTCGAACCTTGAGATATTCTGCAGTCACTCCCTCTGAAGTGGAGCATCATTCTCCCTCTTCCTTTCATACTCTATGTATTATGTACCAGAGTGACAAGTACCTTCCTTTGCTACTAATATTCTATGTATCCATATAGGGTCACTAGATACCAATATCCTCTATATTGAACCTTTTCAAAGTTCTTCTCGCACCCATCTGTGAGCTTTTCATCCTCTATAGGTTTTCATCTTTAACCTTGTAGCAAAGGTTAATATCTTCATCACTCTAGGTGATATTAAATCTCCTCATGTATGTGTTATCCCATGGGTGTATTTTGAGCTCATATAAGGCCTTATTTAATTTGCACACATGAATCCGCCTATCATGTGTCTTAACTTCCAATGGCTGCAAATGTCTCTTCATATTTTATGCCTTCTTTCCGTGATAAGTCTCGTGCTACGAATCTTTACTTGTATCCCACGATGTTGCCATATACTGCATGCTGGATCTTGTAGATCCACATGGAATACATTACGGACTTCCCTTCAGGTCTCGATACTACATCTTAGACATCATTCTTCTTGAACTGGTATTCTCCTTCCCTTTCTTCTTGGCTACTTATTCATAGGTAGAAGGATCTACCTCAATGATGTTGCTCAAGAGTGTCACATAACTAGAGTGTCTCTGATGCCTCTTTCTTTCTTTGAATATTATTGTCATATTATTCTTCATCTTGGATTGTTTCTTGAATTGTTGTCACTTGTTCTTCGAAACAAGTCTCATCCTTCTTTTCTTGTAGGTGATTGTACATGATCTTGCCTACAAGTCAAATGCACCAATTGTGTGGTTAGAAATATTTCATAAGGCATATTCACAATGAAAATTATTATGCATAAAGATATAATCATGCAACTATTTTATCCAATAAAACATTCATCCATATCTCATGGAAACTTTCTAGATACCTTCCATCTCTACCAAGACATCATTGAGATTGTGCACTAATCCAATATGTCAACAAAGAGGTTTCCTTCTAGATAAGTAGAAATGGAGAGTTGTATAGAACCATGAGCTACTTACCCATCACATGCATATTAGTAGTATACTCTCATTAATACAAACATTCTATCATGCATAATACATTAGCTGAATATAAATAAATGCATAACAAAAAACAATATCATGAAATGACAATTGAATACTTATCTTTATTTGTGTCATGGGTAGACTCCTTCTTGAGCCTTCCTCTTCATCATCTTCTTCATTCATGACATCGTCATTTCTTATCCAAATGGACAAGAGGTTCTTTGGAATTGAGTCCTTCATATTCCTCATCGCTTGAGGGATCTTCTTTGAATCGTGAGAGCTTGATCTTCAGTTTCTCCCATTTTCTCTTCTATTATTATGAGTTGATCTTCTTCTTGTGTTCAATCATCCCAGATCCTACTAAAGGTTATCACTTCCTTCTGGCACACATTCCTTGAATGAATGAATCCCATGATCCTGGGAGTCCATTCAAGGTGGTTATCACAACTTCTGCATTCTCCACTTCTTCTTCTACTGCTTGAAGTTGTTCTTTGACTTGAGAGACCCTTGTAAAGTATGATTGTATGGTCTCTTCATTCTATATCTTCACATTCTTCAACTAGTTTCTCAAACTCATATTTTGGTTTATGTTCTTCCCTTCAAACAGGTTGTTCAAGGAATCAAACATCTCTTTAGGTGTCTTTAGGGAAGACACTGTTGATGTATATGTAACTTCGGAATGTATTCTTCTATGTATTTTTTATATTATTGTAACCCGATGTTTATTCCGGGATGTTTCTATTATGTATTTGAGTCATGTGGTCATGCCCCGATGTTCCGATCGGGAGGATTATAATGTAAACAAGTCATATCAAGTCATTGGGTAAGTCCCCACTGTTTAGGGGCACTTGAGTTATTATACACTAATTAAGGTGTAGGCTCGAGTAGTAATTATTAAGTCGGGCCTACGTGTGAAATGGTAATTCAAGTGAAAGGACTAATATAAATAGAGAGGGTGAGTCTCTCTATTTATTACTTGTGACTTAGCTCTCTTGCTCTCTCAAGTGTGGCGCACTTTTGGAGAAGGAAATTCTTGTGCTTGACAGAAGACAGAAGGCTGCTATTGTGAAGGGAGGTCATCTTACTGTTTTGGGTCACATCTTGTTGTGATACTATCTTAGAGGAAGTTGAGGGGTTTTCTCCATTTATGGTTTCCCCTCCTAAAAGTTTTGTGTCTCTTGTCTCTTGTGATGTGCTTATGTGATTGTTGTACTTGTTATTATCTCAGTGAAAAGATCTTGTTATAATACTAGCTTAAATGTGGAAAAACTAACATGGGATAAGAGCTAACCTGAGAAGAAGACATTGTGCAGCTACAGGAACTAGGGATTCCTATTTTGTGGATCTTCCTCCACAGATTTTCAGCACAAGTATGCTAGGATGACTCTCCATTGAAGGGTGCATCTTTCTGTCGATGCGGAATTCAATTTCAAGCATTTTCAGTTTCGATGCAGAAATTAGGGCTTTCTACAGAAGAGGAATTTTTGAGTGATACCTACATAGGATTGTTCTCCTCATCAAAACCGAATTTTAGAGACCTGGATCAAGAAATTTGGTTGGGTAAATCTCTGGAAAAGTCAAACCCTGGTTTGACCCCTAGCTAGAGAAACCCTAAATACTGAAACTGCTAATTTTTGGTACAGTCGCTATATTCCGATATTGGCGAAGGTTCAGAAGCTAAAAATTGTAGGGACCGAAGAAAAAATCCTGATTAACACTGTGTAAAACTATCCGCCTCTGATTCGCTATATTCCGGGAGATATGATCTCTCCAAGTTAGGGTTCCAACCTCTTCCATAATTCATCCCTAAACAGGACACCTGGGGAGATCTGAAATATCTTGGGCTACAGAGGTCCAAATGAAATTCCTGAAGATGTTCCAGAAAGGGTACGGACTTTAATTTCTGTGGTCCGAAGATCAGACTCAGAAGATGAACCAGTGACACGTGGAAGGCCGTACAACTTCACTGTTCTGAACAGTCCTGTAACAGGTCACCTTGGGAAAAGGATCATAAATACCAAATGGTGAAACAAATTATGATGAAACCTATGGTTTTGGATCTGGGAAATGCGAGGTTACCTCAATGAGAAATTTCAGACACATAGGATCAGTAATTTCGGAGATATCACAGAAACAGTAACAAGC
>LPNX010470256.1:112795-155799 GCA_001517045.1 Pseudotsuga menziesii | reverse complement strand
GAAATTCTATTGGTTCTTGAATTCCAACTCACAAAAACTTATTTTGGCACGTTTTCTTATAAGGCCCATTTTAGACCCCAAATTTCCTCTAATGCCTGTCTTACTTTACAAGAGTCTCTCAGATCAAGGAACAGCTCGAAGCAGTAGATGAAGAAGTAGAAAATGCAGAGATTGTAATGAACACCTTGAATGGTATCCCTAGGACATGGGACTCTTTCATTCAAGGGATATGTGCCAGAAAGAAGTTAGTCAAGTTCAGCATACTTTGGGAAGAATGATCAAAAGAAGAAGCTCGGATAGCAGCTCAAGAAGAAAATATGGGAAGTGAAGATCAAGCTCTCACAGTTCAATCCAAGAAACCCAAAAGGGACCATCATCATCATCATTCTAAAGGTAAGCACTCTACCTACAAGAAATCTCAACTCAAATGTTATACTTGTGATGAAATAGGGCACTTTGCCAGAGATTGTCCTAGAAAAAAAAGAAACTCTCACAAGAAGAAAAACAACAAGAGGAGACATCATGCTCATGCTGCAGAAGATGATGAACCTTCCTCAAAGAGAAACAAGCAAGAAAGTGATGATTCTTCAAGTGATGAAGAATATGTTTTGATTTCTACTCTCACGGGAAACATCACACATGGAAGCAATGATTGGCTTATAAACAGTGGGGCTTCCAAACATATGATGGGATTCAAAGAGTCTTTTGTGATACCATTAGAAAATGAATCACCTCACAAGGTGAAGCTCAGAGATGACTATCGGTATCCAATAAAAGGTAATGGAGAATCCTCCTATAAGCTAGACTCTGGAAATTCCATGAAGATGAAGGATGTATTGTTTGCACCGGGACTCAAGAAGAAGCTCCTCTCCATATCTACATTAGATGAAAATGGCATGAGGGTTGCATTTGTAGATGGCCAAGTTCTCATGTGGCCAAAAGGAAAGACCTTCGATGATGTAGTAGTGATTGGGGAGCAAGAGGGAGGTCTATACAAATTGAAGCGCCATCCAGAACAAGACTTGATCCATGACACAATAGAGACAAATGAACTTTGGCATAGAAATCTTGCAGTTGTGCATTACAGAGCGCTACCACTTTCAAGCAAAGTTGTTGAAGGTCTTCCAGAAATTCAAGCAAAACATGATGGAGTCTCCAAAGGAGGTGCGAAAGGAAAGAATACAAAGAAGACATTTCCAAGTAGCGAGAGCAAGGCAAAAATAATCTTGGAAATCATCCACTCCGATGTATGCGGACCAATGTCATCGAGTTCACTAAGCGGGTATGTATAATATGTTTCTTTCATTGATGACTTTTCTAGGAAGACATGGATTTAATTCAGAAAGAACAAAGATGAAGTTTTCAGCAAGTTCAAGGAATTCAAAGCCTTAATAGAGAATCACACTGAAAATAATATCAAGACCTTTCGATCAGATAATGGCAGAGAATTCACATCAAATGAATTCAAAGAGTTATGCAAAGACTCAAGGATTAAGAGGGATTTTTCCACTCCATATAATCCACAACAAAATGGGATTGCAGAAAGGAAAAATAGAACTATCATGGAAGTTGCAAAAGCTATGCTTCATGATCAAGATCTTCCCATGCATTTATGGGTAGAAGCTACCAAAATAGTAGTGTATGTACAGAACCGTACTCCACACAGAGTACTCGAGAACATGACACCTGAAGAAGTCTTTTCCAGAAAGAAACCAGAAGTCAGCCATCTCAGAATATTCGGTTGTCCAGTGTACATACACATTCCAAAAGAGAAGAGGAAAAAATTAGATCCTTCGAGGAAAGAAGGGTATATTTGTGGGATACTCAGAAATCTTGAAGTCTTACAGAATATACTTCCTAGGATTCAAGAATATCGACATCAGTAGGGATGTGACATTTGATGAAGAATTAGCTTACAACAAATCCAGAAAGAGACCTACTGAAGAACCTGAAGAAGTAGAAGCACCCATAATTCATGATAAAACCATGAATGAAGAAACTCAAGAAGAAGATCGAGAATTTGAAGAACCTCAAGAACATGTAGATCCACCTCAGGAGAAGAATCCTCATAAGAGGAAACTTGCTTGGGTATGAGTACCTATCCAAGGTGCAAAAAGATATGGGGCTCTAGAAGAGAATCATAGAGAAAGAAAGAGGACCAGATCATGCTCCGGGTATGTAGCATTATTAGGTGATTTTATCGTTAAAGAACCTTCCAATTATGAAGAAGCGGTAGAACATAAAGAATGGAAGGATGCTACGATCGAAGAGTATCAATCGATCATGAAGAATGATGTTTGAGATGTTGTATCAAGACCAGAATGGAAGTCTATTGTAACTTCTAAATGGATCTACAAGATCAAGCATGTTGCAGACGGTAGCATAGAAAAATATAAAGCAAGATTTATTGCTCATGGCTTCTCCCAGAAAGAAGGAATAGATTAACTTTTGCACCTATATCTAGATACACTTCCATCACATCAGTACTTGCTCTGGCTACAGTGATGAAATGGAAGATACACCAGATGGATGTCAATACTACCTTCTTGATTGGTGTAGTGTAAGAGGAAGTGTATGTGGAGTAGCCACTCGGTTTTGAGACACATGATAGGGATTCTCATGTATGTAGATTGAAGAAAGCCCTGCACGGTTTGAAATAAGCACCCAGGACATGGTATGGCAGAATTGAGAACTTTCTATCTAGTTTTGGCTTTACCAAGAGTAAAGCAGATTCCAACCTTTACTACAAGGTTGAAGATGGCAACCCAATGATGCTCCTACTATATGTAGATGATCTGTTTGTAACGGGTATGGATGGGTTGATTGCTCATACAAAGAGGAATCTTGCTACCAAGTTCGAAATGAAGGAATTAGGTATGATGCATTATTTTCTAGGCATGGAGGCGTGGCAGAATGCAGATGGAATTTCCCTAGGACAAGGGAAATCTACAATAGAGATCCTGAAGGGATTCGGGATGATGGATTGCAAGGCCATGACCACACCTATGGCATCGAACCTAAAGCTATTGAGTGATGCTTCATCAGAAGTGGTTGATGCTACAATGTATCGTCAAATGATTGGGTCCTTGATGTACCTGATGAACACAAGACCAGATATTTTATTTGTTGTGAACACCTTAAGCCAGTTCCTGACAGATCCAAGACATGTTCACTTGATTACTGCAAAGCATATTCTGAGGTACCTGAGGGGTACAGTTGATTATGGGCTCAAGCATGAGGTGAATCAAAAGATCAACCTGGAAGGTTATGTTGATTCAGATTGGGCAGGAAGTGCCATTGATAGGAAGAGCACTTCAGGGTGTTGCTTCAGTATGGGATCAGGTGTGATCTCTTGGTTTAGCAGGAAGCAATCCTGTGTGGAACTGAGTACAGCTGAAGCAGAGTATGTCATAGCTTGTTCAGCTAGTTGTGAGGAAGTATGGCTAAGGAAGCTACTATCTAATATATTTGATCTCCAGTTGGATGCTACTTTTATATATTGCGACAACCAGAGTTGTGTGAAGTTGTCGAAGAACCCTATGTTCCATCATAATTCGAAGCATATCAAGATCAAGTATCACTATATCAAGGATATGGCGCAGAGAGGAGTAATGAATCTCCAGTATGTTGCTACAGATGAACAAATAACTGATGTGTTGACAAAGCTATTAGCTAGAGTGAAGTTTGAGTACTTCAGGGAGAATCTTGGTGTTCTCCAAATCGAGGTTCCTTCCAAGGGGAAGTGATGAGTCCATGAGCCATTCTGACATGGTGAGAGGATTAAGTTTCTTCCATGGTCAGATGTAAGGGCTAAGCCATTCTGTCATGGTGAGAGGATTGGTTCCTTCCATGTCAGATATGAGTGTTGGGCCATTCTGATATGACTATAGGATTGGTTCCTACATGATCAGATATAAGGGTTGTTGCCATTCTTTGAATAGAGGTGCCTGGTCAGTTACTAGGAATACTCGGTTTAGGACTGAGGGACTTTCTGATATGACTATGAGATGTAATCTTACATGATCAGATGTGAGTGCATGGCCATTTTGATGTGATTGAGGAATTGGTTCCCACTTGATCATAGATAAGGGTTGTTTATAGTCTTTGAATGGAGGCACCTAGTCAGTTACCAGGGATCCTCAGTCTAGGACTGAGAGCCATTCTGACGAGTCAAGGTCAAATGTAAGGGCTGGTCCATTCTAACGAGTCAAGGTCAGATGTAAGGGCTCGGCCATTCTGAAAATTCAAGGTCATATGTAAGGGGTGGGCCATTCTAACAAGTCAAGGTCAGATGTAAGGGCTGGGCCATTCTGACGAGTCAAGGTCGAATGTAAGGGTTGCGCCATTCTGACATGGTGAGAGGATGAAGTTCCTTCCATGGTCAGATGTAAGGGCTAGGCCATTCTTACATGGTGAGGGGATTAAGTTCCTCTCATGGTTAGATGTGAGTGTTGGGCATGCCTTTCTAACAAGTCAAGGTCAGATGTAAGTGTTGGATGGGCCATTCTGACTTAGGGTCAGATATAAGCGCTGAAGAAGACCTACATGGAGGCTAGGCCTACACCCAGCATGAAAAAGGGTTGGCTCTATAGAACTTCCTGTGACAAGAAGAATCATGAGATAGCACCCATGATGATCCAGTAGTATTGATCTAGATCCAGTGATGATCCAGATCTAGTGATGATGCTCCAGGGATGATCTAGATCTAATGATGATGCTCCAGTGATGATCCAGATCCAGTGATCATGTTCCAGTGATGATCCAGACTGAGTGATGATCCAGATCCATATGAAGATGACTTGAAGATGACAAGAACTCGAGGATGATCCATATGATAAATAGAAGAAGACTTGTGCTAATAAATTGTGTCAATAGAATACCTTCCTAGTTAAGAGGGAGTGTTGATGTAATTGTAACTTTGAAATGTATTCACTTATGTATCTTATGTATTGTACCCCGATGTTTATTCCGGGAAGTGTTTGTAATGTAATTGATTCATGTCATGCCCCGATGTTCCGATCGGGAGTTTCCATAATGTAAACAAGTCATGTCAAGTCATTATGGGTAACCCTCCTATTGATCAAGGGTTAAAGACCTCACAGTTCTAGGGCACTAGGGTTATTAGACTCTCCTAGCTAAGTCGTCCCTAGTAGGTTATTGTTAAGTCAGGAATTAGTATAAATAGAGAGTGATCCTCTCTATTTATCATACACACACTCACACTCGGTTGTAGCACGTAGCTAAGGAATAAGAAGACACTAGGGCTAGGAAGAAAGAGGCTACTACTGTCAGGAGATCATCTTACTATTTTGGGGTTTTACTTTTGGTGTTGATTCTATCTCTGAGGAAGTTGTAGGGTTTTCTCCATTTATTGTTTCCCTGAGGAAAAACACTGTGTTCATTGTCTCTTGTGTTTGATTGTTGTGCTTGTTATTCTCTCAATTAAAAGATTCTAATATAATGCTAGCTTAATGTTAAAAATGTAACAGGTTTCTTATAATTTATGTCGAGTTGAAATTTGCATGAAAATGTCGTTCAGGGACACTTGGTGAATCTCAGTCCGAGAGAAAAAAAAAAATGGAGCAGAAATATTTCATCTCATTGGATTTGCCTAGTGTGTATGGGAAATGTCAATATGGGAACACTACCAAAACTGGTGTGGTGGAGGATTTTACAAAGTTGATCCACTAATGTGAGAGTTGCATTGAAGGAAACTGAGAAAAACCCTAGTTTATGAAACCAATGCATGATGAAGTCACTAGGACATGAAAATATAGTGGAGAGGGCCCCCTAGAGGTAATGGCATGCCAGGAGACCAACGGATTCAAAGGCTTGTCGATCTGACCTTCAGTTGTCGAGTTATGTCAAGTTGAAAGTCGCATGAAAATTTTGTTTAGGGACACTTGGTGACTCTCGGTCTGGGAGCGAAAAAACAAATGAAGCAACAATATTGCATGTCATTGGCTCTGGGAAGTGTGTATGGGAAATTCTGATATGGGAACACTACCAAGACTGGCATGGTAGAGGGTTTTGCAGAGTTGACCCACCAATGCAAGAGTTGCATTGAGGAAACTGATCAAAACCCCAATTTACGAAACTGATGCACAATGAAGTCACTAGACCATGAAAACATAGTTGAGAAGTCCCCCTAGAGGAAATGGCATGCCAGGAGACCAACGAATTCGAATGCTCGTCTATCCGACCTATGGTTTCCAAGTTATGTCAAGTTGAAAGTCGCATGAAAATGGCATTCAAGGACACTTAGTGACTCTCGGTTTGGGAGTGAAAAAAAAAATGGAGCAGCAAGATGGAATTTCATTGGCTCTGGAAAGTGTGTATCATCAATGCCGATATGGGAACACTACCAAGACTAGAACAATGGAGGGTTTTGTAGAGTTGACCCACCAATGTGAGAGTTGCATTGAATGAAACTAAGCAAAACACTACTTTAAGAAACCGATGCACAATGTAGTCACTGGGACATGCAAACATAGTGGAGAGGGCCCACTGGTAGTAATGGAATTCCAGGAGACCAATGGAGTTGACAATTCATCGATCCAACCTTTGGATGTCGAGTTATGTTGGATTGAAAGTCGCATGAAAATGTCGTTCAGGGACACTTGGTGACTCTTGGTGCGGGAGTGAAAAAATAAAAGGAACAGCAATATTGCATTCTATTGGCCCCGGCAAGTGTGTATGGGAAATGCTGATATGGGAACACTACCAATACTGGAAGGGTGGAAGGTTTTGCAAAGTTGACCCACCAATGCGAGAGTTGAATTGAAGGAACTAGGAAAAACCCTAGTTTATGAAACCGATGCACAATGAAGTCACTGGTCCATGAAAACATGGTAGAGAAGGCCCACTAGAGGTAATAGCATGTCAAGAGACCAACAGGGTCGATGTTTCATTGACCTGACCTCTGGTTGTTGAGTTATGTTGATTTGAAATTCTCATCAAAATAGGGTCCATGCAACACTGGAAATGGTGCATCGGCCCTGCAAAATCCTGTGTCGAGCATCCGAGGGTGGATTTCCCATGGATTCCATGCCCAAAAATACCTGCAGGAACCAAAGGAATAGACAATCACCATCTGGTCTGGTTTTTGGACCCCGACCTTGAATTGGCCCAGGCATCCCTGAACGGCTTTTGTAACCCTACTGCAAATTTCCATAGAACGTTGATCGGGGCTTCGATCAACAAACTGCAGATTCTGTTAGGATCGTGCCACGGGATTATGGCCAGGGTGGCCTCCCCCATGACTCCGCATGGCCCGAGAATGTCTCCAGGCCATATTTTTCAAAAAAAAAATTCACCACAGTGGAGTGTAAGTGCAATTACCCAATCTCATTCAATATATCCATTTGGATCCTCTCTATTGCTAATTGTCTCCATCAATATCTCGTGCTGTGAATGAGGTAAGAATTAACGTACCTTAGTTGAGTTATTTTTTGACATTTTTTGTAGATGGATGTTCATTCCAACCATCAAGTTTGTGGAGTGATAGACCACATAACCTGGTTTGTAATCCACAGATACATGCCCACTAGTTCTTCTTGATTTCCCATATAGTGTAAGATATTCACCCTCAACCACCATCCATCCAATAGGAAATTCATTTCCTTCATCATCAATCAATGATTCATTTAGTATTTGCTTACCTCAAATGCATCGTGCCAACCAATAATCTATGCCCCATTCATTGTCTTTCGGGGAAACAAATGCATATATGTGTCCTAGATGTACAATATCTCAAATATGGTCGTAGTCTGTTGAAATTGTTGATTGACCCTCCTCTAAGTGGGTTGTTTCAACGACTGCATGTGGGTCTACTACAAGTGACACACAATCCCAATCATCAACCTAATCCATCCATTCACATTCATCCCATTCACCATTGCTACAAGGGTTGCAAAAGCAAGCACGTTTCTGCGTCCATATTTCAAATAGGGGGTTGTTTGAGCTTCGAACTGAATGAAATGCACGTGTTCCTTGTACTGTGCCATAACTATAGGAACAGGATCGATCTATGTCAACCACTTGCCAAAAATTCCTAACTGTCCTTCCTGCCCCTGTTGATGTATGTTGCACTTTAGTTCGGTCTAACATTGTTGCAGAGCACCATTGAACTATGGATTTTTCATCTTTGATATGGAGGTTTCTGGTAAACCTCATCTCATCCCTTCATAGTTTGTTATTAATGCATGCACTGGCCCTATTATGCTCACCTTTGTTGAGCCTAGTCTCAAAGTAGTTCCATATATGTGGCACATTGTAAGTCTTATGCAACATACTCATCCATTGGAAGACTCGGGAATTTTTGAACTAGCCCGCACAACCATCTAACCATATCCAATGTTGATCCATCTGTATATCTCCCTCCTTTAGCTAATCATAGAAAATTTGAAAACAATGTTGCACATAGTACAGATCATGCATCTGTCATCACTTATGTAAAAGTTTGTCTCTTTGTATATTATCCTATTGTTAATGCTGCTCTCAAGGCCATGCCTATACGTAATATGTATCATGATGTTGACTTGGTCAGAATGGTAGTATTGACTCTGAATTTCATTTTGTGGTTGAAGGGTGTAGTTTTCTGCAAAATCCACAATTGACAATATGGTCCCAATGGGAAAGTTGTCCCTACATTTTCTGTACTTCCCATCATGCCATCACGCTACATGCACATGCTAAACATACCGCTTAGTTTTCTTGTAGAACTCTGTCAAAAAATCACATACCCATACCTGTTTCCATGAAAACAAGGGTCATATTAGAATGTGACCTGTAAATAATGTATATGTAGAAATTGAACGTGTAAGAGGAAAAAAATGCACTTGTGACTTCACCAATGCAATATTTTTACTTTCCTTCACACTATCCTATTGATAAGTTACGTACTTGAAGCTCTGCATATCCACGATCATACTACCAAATTTATGGTCATCGCTTCCATGAATGAAACAGTTCAAAAGAGAAAACCCACTACACCTTGAACAATTCCCATATAGACATGATTTTCCATAGTATTTTTTTCCTTCATGCCTTGGAAACATGACGCTGCCAATAAAATCTCTCAATGCATTCAGTGGTATTACGAATTCATTGCAACCTTGCTCAATGTTAGTATGAAAATCACAAAATATGTGTTTATACGTGTCATAAAAATATTCATATTCTACATGGTATCTACAACATCATATATTCCAATCAATGCTTATATGAACGTACCATGGTTTACATTTCTCAAAGGACCTTTTTCCCAAGTTCAATTGTGTGTGCTCATTCCTGAATCTCTCATAGAGTTCAGTCTATGTCGTGTCAAGGAAGTGTTTGACATGGGGTTCACGTTCAGTAGAACCTTTTCTCATATTTAGCACATCTCTTTGGCTAGATGAAGGTCTAGTATGATCATGCCATAATGTTTGCACTAATTCCTTAATAGCATCAATTAGATTCATCTCTCGACAAGGAAACCTATTGACAAAATCCCAAATATCTTTTCCACCTAGATTCTGAAGATTTTCTCTTATAACAGAGTACTTCTTAACATTTTTTCTATTTAATTTAAGTATGTGAGAAGTGTGTGAAAGGAGGAAACATTGTCATGTGGACTTGCTTACAATTGATTATGATAACACACAACGAGCCACACAAAGATATTTAGTGTGAGACGTCTTCCCAATAACATTAAAAGAATATTGGAGATTTCTAACAATATGATTGTTAGCCTCTGAACTTCTAACCACATTTATGCCCAGAATTCTCCTAACAACAAACAAACAGCTTGAATTTTACAAACATAGTAATAATTGGCATTTACCTACATTGTCTTTAAATTCAAAATATTCCTTAATTAATTTGCTACATTTCCAATCGATAGTGCATTTGGGAAACTTACCTTCAAGGCCTTATAGACAACTTTCATCCACATGGATACATCTAGGAGTCCTTTTTCTTGCACCAGGAAGTCAAGGTAGGGAAGGTGGACATGAGCTATGAATTCCATAGCTTCTTTGTTGTGGTGATTCATTCACATGTTGGTCCATATTGGGAAAGTGCTTGACATGGTTGTGGTCTTCTTGGAGAGATTGCAAATTAATCATTGCTCATATGTCCCATGCTTGATACTCAGCATCTCTCAATATACCTATGTCTTCAAGAGCTTCAGCATGGATCATTGATGGATTGTTGGTTGGAGACTGTGTTGATGTTGGAATTTGAGTTGGTTCCATGGGACGCAACTGCTTCACCTGTGGTTCTGAACTAGAGTTTTTTATGTCATCAACTATGTTAGGATCGGTCATAGTATCAATGGAAATGTCTGGACCATGTCTCACTCTATCCATTTCCATCCTGGCCTTTTCTCTTACCTCATTTTCCTTTTCAATGGGAATATTCCTTATATTTTTTCTTACTATGTTACGCGATTTTCCCATCTCCAAAAGTTTCTTTATCAAAACTACCAGGTCTACCCCTGCATAAGAAGCAACAAATAAGTTATTAGTTCCATTATACAAGAAACATGATGTGTTCCAACACAATTAACTAAATTACAGATATGTTAGTATTGTAATTATTGGCATTGATACATAAATGTTGATTAAAGGTTGCTCTTTATGTTCGAACTAAATTTTCATTTCTATACTCTATTTGAGTCAAGTATAGAGAGTCAAGTTAGCAGGTATTGTAGCTATAGGATTATGAATTCCTTTGTGTTCAAAAAGTAGTGGAAGTCACAAGTTAATGTTTGGATGTCTTGGGAATAAAATGAATAAATTACACTCATTAAGTTACACTAAATAAAGAGAAAAAATTGACTAATTAGAGAATGAGGAGGTTTCAAATCCCTAGAAGGAAGGAGAAATCATTGAGGTGGAAGCATCCCTGTCAAGCTCAAAGGCAGGTTATGGTAAATGTAGAATGAAGAGGAGAGCATGGACAAGTTGGTGAACTATTTAATATGGACACTTCCCATGATTTCTTCTTAGGTTTTTATACAAATCAAAGAGTCTCAAGAGAGAACCTCATCTATGCCATCCTTGTGGGAAATCAAAACATATTCATGTGCAAATCATTATTGGTCTACATTGCATACTTCATCTTGTATAGAGAATATGGAAAACTTGGTGAACTATTCAATATGGACCCTCTCCCATGATTGCTTCAAAGGTTTTTTTTCAAATTGAAGTCTCAGTAGATAAATTCATCTATGCAATCATTCTATGAAATCAAAATATATTCATGTGTGAATCATTATTAGTTAACATTGCATACTTCATCTTGTATGGAAAATATGAGACTTATTTAGATGTGTAGTTGGGAATTCTTCTTGTGAAATTAATTGTTGTCTATGAGAGATATATTGTTGTAGGAATATGATAAAACATAAATCAATGAAATGATTTGAAGGCTTGTGAATGAAAACAATTATTTACAATTCACCATACCTATTCAAAATGATCACTAAACTTGTAGTTTGAATGTATCCACTAAATTCCAAGGCCACTAAACATTTTTGTTAGATTCCAAGATTGATATTATATCCAATAGATCAAAGAGTGTCCAATTGATGATTTAGTGTGAGCCAAATTGCAAAGTTCAGGAGCACAAAATGTGCGAACAATGGCAGAAAACCCGTGAAAATTGGTAGCAACCCCAGGAATCCATATCTCTATTTTTTTTAATAAAAACAGGTGCATGCACACGTGCCTTGGAGCGCACACGTGCATGTCCACGCATACTCAAAAAAAAATGTGTGTGCGCTTCTTCCTAACATTTACAGTATTAACTCACTAACATTTATCCCATTTAATGACTAATATTCTTCAAGGATGTGTTGGTATTCACACATGTATGAGTATTTTTACACTATATACTTCACCACTACTTTCTTCTTAGGCCATGGGTGCCATTATGAGGTCTTAGGATCCTTACCTATGGTCAGTGGAGGGTAAGGGAAGCTTCCAACATTGACCAATGATGGGTGTCAAGGTTTAACAAAGGTTTAGTGGTGAACGTGGTCAATAACACATGGCCTAAATCCCTAGCCCAGCCATTTGGGACATAGGCTATAAACGAAGTAGCATGATGTGTTCTATGTGTGTGTGAGAGAGAGAGAGAGAAAGAGAGAGAGAGAGAGTATAGAGTTAGAGAGTGGGGGGGGTAGAGAAATATCATTAGGGCCTTAGATGACAAACACCACTTATAGGGATTAATCACCATGAGAAACCACTCTAATGTGTAAGAAATCATGATATTTTTTAACGTTCTAATGTGTATGAGCCTTCAATGAGTCCTTGAGCCAACACATGAGCCCCTTGTACGAGTCCTTTGTAGGTATTTAAATGGGATATGGGTGTCATGAGTAGGTTTTTATGAACTACAGAGATAGAAGGTTTACCAAATAATGATAGAGAGTGAAATGGCAGAGGATGATCATCATCATCATAGTCATCATCATCATTGTTCATCACAATCGTCATGGACATCATCGCCATGTTCATCATCATCATCATCATCATCATATCATCATCATCATCATCATCATTGTTCATCATCATCAGCATTATCATTGTTATCATCATCATCCTCATCCTCATCATCATCCTCATCATCATCATCATCATCATAGTCATCATCCTCATCATAATCATCACCATAATTCTCATCAACATCATCATCATAATCATCATCATCAACATCATGGACATCATCATCATGGTCATCATCGTCGTTGCCATCGTCCTCGTCGTCATCGTCGTCATCTTCATCATCATCGTCATTGTCATCATCATCATCATCGTCATTGTCGTCGTCGTCATCATCATCATCGTCATCATCATCATCATCATCGTCATCGTCATCATCATCATCGTCATCGTCATCGTCGTCGTTCATCATCATTGTTCATCATCATCCTCATCATCATCCTCATCATCATAGTCGTCTTCATCCTCATCATCATCATCGTCATCATCCTCGTCATCATCATGGTCATCATCATCATCATCCTCATCATCGTCATCATAGTCATAGTCATCGTGATCATCATAACCATCGTCGTCGTCGTCATCGTCATCATAATCATCATCATCCTCATCATCATCATCACCATCATTGTTCATCATCATCATCATCATTACCATCATCATCATCATCATCATCATCATAGTCATCATCCTCATCATCATCATTGTCATCATCTTCATCCTCATCATCATCATCATCATCATCATCATCATTGTTCCTCATCATCATCATCATCATTCATCATCCTCATCATCATCACCATCATTTTTCATCATCATCATCATCATCATCATCATCATCCTCATCATCATCATCATCCTCATCATCATCATCATAGTCATCATCTACATCATCATCATTGTCATCCTCATCTTGTAATCATCATCATCATCGTCATCATCATCATCGTCATTGTAGTCATAGTCATCAACATCATCATCATCATCACCATCATCGTCATCACCATCATTGTTCATCATCATCGTCATTGTCATCATCATCATCATCATCATCATCATCATAGTCATCATCATCATTGTCATCATCCTCCTCCTCATCATCATCATCATCATTGTTCATCATCATTGTCATGGTCATCATCATCATCGTCATGGTCATCATCATCACCATCATCATCGTCGTCGTCGTCATCTCCATAGTCGTCATCATCATCATCATCATCCTCATCATCATCATCATCATAGTCATAGTCATCATCATCCTCATTATCGCAATCATCATCATCATCATCTTCATAATCATCATCATCATAATCATAGTCATAGTCATCGTGATCATCATCATCATCATCATCATTGTCATCGTCATCATCATCATCATCCTCATCATCATCATCATCATTATTCATCATCGTCGTCATCCTCATCCTCATCATCATCATCATCATTGTCGTCATCATGGTCATCATCCTTGTCATCATTCTCATCATCATCATCATCATTGTTCATCATCATTGTCATGGTCATCATCATCATCGTCATGGTCATCATCATCACCATCATCATCGTCATCGTCGTCATCATCGTCGTCATCCCCATAGTCATCATCATCATCATCATCATCCTCATCATCATCATCATCATAGTCATATTCATCATCATCCTCATTATCGCAATCATCATCATCATCATCTTCATAATCATCATCATCATAATCATAGTCATAGTCATCGTGATCATCATCATCATCATCATCATCATTGTCGTCGTCATCATCATCATCATCATCATCATCATCATCATCATTATTCATCATCGTCGTCATCCTCATCCTCATCATCATCATCATCATCATCATTGTCGTCATCACGGTCATCATCCTCGTCATCATTCTCATCATCATCATCATCATCATCATCATTGTTCATCATCATCGTCATGGTCATCATCATCATCGTCGTCATCATCACCATAATCACCATCAACATCATCGTCGCCATCATCATCATGGTCATAATCATCATCATCATCATGGTCATCATCATCCTTATCCTCATCATCATCATCATCATCATCGTCAACATCATTTTTCATCATCATCATCATCATCATTGTTCATCATCATCATCATCGTCATCATCATCATTGTCTTAATTTCAGGTAGGGTATGATTTATTCACTCTATGATGGGAGAATCAAATTCCATCATCATCAACAACAACAACGTCATCAGCATGGTCGTCGTCATCATCATCGTCATCATCATCATTGTTCATCATCATCGTTATCGTCATTATCACAATCATCATCGTCATCGCTATCGTCATCATTGGCATCGTCATCATAATCATCATCATCATGACCATCATCACCATCATCATCCTCATCCTCATCCTCATCATCCTCATCCTCATCATCATCATCACCATCATCATCACCATTGTAAACAACATTTTTCATTATCATCGTTGGCATCATCATCATCATCATTGTCTTAATTTCAGGTAGGGTGACGTGTTCTCTATGTGTGTGAGTGAGAGAGAGAGAGAGATAGATAATTAGAGAGAGAAATTTTGTGTGGGTGAGAGAGAGAGATTGTGTGTGACAGGCGGAGATACTACAGGGTTAGATGGGGAGAGAGAGAGAGACAGAGAGAGGAATGGAGAGTTAGGGAGGGACATGGACAAAGGGAAAGAGGGTTAGGAAAATAGGGGAGGAGGAGGAGGATTAAAATTAGGGAGAGAGGGGTTTGATATGCTTGAAAATGAAATCAATGCAAAGTTTCAGCTGCGCACTCAGAAGAGCAATCGTGTGTTTAGTGCATGCATGTTACTTTTTAAACTACACGCACGCGTGTTTGTTGCATGTACGCACTGCTTTAAATTTAGAATTTTTGACAAGCACCTTTTTTCCAACCTACATGGTGGATGACTTGGTTGCTTTGGTTTTAGGTTTGGGTTGCCAAACCAAGTGTTTTGGATTGTCTTATGACAGAAAACATGTTTTGTACCAATTCTCCTATTTCATGCATGTTTTGTATATGCCACACTTGTCCACTGCTAATGAAAATTCATACACTTGTGTAACTCTGTCTGTAGATTCTAAATATGTGATTTTTATTTAAATCTATTATCTTTTTTCTATTTTTTGTTTAATTTTAAATGGACTAATGTCAATCTAACACAAAAGGTAGGCTATTTTCTTTGGCTATAACCTTTGATTGGCTCACCTATTTAGAAAATGAAAAAGAACCTGCACAAGAAGACACAAAGACCTAATCCTAAAAAACAATAGCATTCATTGACTATGTTAGGACCAAGATGTCGTCAACCAACGCTCGACCTTGTCATTTTAGGGAATCATTGACTTCCTTAATTTAAAAAATATATATAACATCAATAAATATGGAAAAATAACGTTGCACTAGACACACCTATTATCTACAACTCTATATAATGTTTTTCACAAAATTCCTCCATTTGCATACTAAACGCCTAGACCAACGCAAACATATTCATTATTTTTTGGGGGGGGGGAAATAGCATACCAACCTTAGAAGAACCTTGTTTTTTGGTATTTATACTTAGTTTCCATAAATTAAAGTTATATATTACGGAAGGTAATCCGATTGTCCACGTTTCATATTCTTACGCCATATTACAAAAAGTTGTGTAGGTACCTCTAATATTTCTTTTTGACATTAAGACTTATGTTTTTCCAGAAGTGCATTGCAACGAACGTGTCATAAGTGACCATCATTAGCTTGTACCAACCCATAAAGAACTGAACATTGAAACAAATGGTCAATTGCATGATTTTGTCCAAGAATATGGCACCTTATTTATGGAGTGAAGAGATGAATTGTGATAATTACAATAAAATCAACATGCCTCATTAGGCAATGTTGAAGACGGCTCTGTAGGAATCTTGGACCCATATTAGACCCATCTCAAGCATGACTTTTCTTATTTAAAAGTATTTGGCAGTCAAGAGTGGACCATAATTCCATATGAAGATCACAAAGCTATGGATAATAAGAGTCAACCATTTATTTTTTTTGTTACCATGAAGATATGAATGCATAAATGTTCTTTTATCATGTTTATAAACATGTCTTGTTTAGAAGGGTTGTCCACTTTGATGAGTGATTTTATCTAACATTTTCCTAATCCTCTCATAGATTGTCTTGTAGACGATGGTGAAGATTCTGCTACCCTTTTTATTTTGCATAACAAGAAGATGATGAAAATTTTGTTGTTGCAAATGACATTATTGTTGATGAAAATAAACAAGTAGAAAAACTATCTAAATTCTAAAATCAGCCATGAGAAAATATACCATCAACACCACCTAATTAAAGACAATATTTGAGGAGGATCCTTCATTAATGAAAGAGACATAACATATATGGCTATGATCCAATTGATTTTAGTTTAAGTTTTTTAGCCATTGAATCTTGCAATACTTGCTGATAAATAATTAGTGTTTATCTTGAGCCACACCATTTTTCATTGATCCACAACAATTTTTGGGTGGTTGTTGGCATATTAAAATGGGATGTTTCCATTATCGAGTACTTTTCTTTACTAAAGAATCGCACCTAGGATCTCTCGTTCCTCTTCCAAATTGATGAAAATTGGTTTGTTGTAAATGGGTTTGCATAAAAAAATATGTCATAGATGGATTTTTTAATAAGCATAAGGTACATATTTTCATCAATGGATTTTCACAGGTTGAAGGAATTGATTATTTTGAAACCTTTCCCCATGTTTCCAAGATGTATTCCATATGCTTGGTTCTTTCCCTAACTACCTCCAAGGACTAGTTGATCCAATAGCAATAAATGTGAAGAGTGATTTTCTACATGGATATTTGCATAAGAAAACCTATTTGGAGAAGCCTCATGGCTTTATGCAAGATCCTTCAGGTTTTTGCAAGCTACAACATTTATTATAGGGTCTCAAGCAAGCTCCCCAAGCTTGGTATGAGAAGATGGATAGTTTCATGGTTGTTTCAAGATTCAATTATTGTAATTTTGACTTGATAGCTTACACTAAGAGTTTTTGTATGTGGATGATTTAATTCTTACTTGTATCTCTTCATCCATGATTTAAAGTGTTCAACAAGCATTGATGTAGAATTGTTTTCTTGGTTCGCAAGTCCTCCAATATTTAGAAGGGATGTCCATTTTTCAACAAAAGTATGCCATTGATTTACTTAAGTGTTTTTGTATGGTTAATTGCAATTTTCCACCCACTCCATTTCAAATAGGCATGCAAATTTCCACTAGTTTCACTTCTCTACATGTTAACCCTTCATCATACAAACAACTAGTTGGGATCCTATTGCATTTGACCCATACACAACCTGACATTTCCTTTGCACTTGGGCTTGTCTTTCAGTTTTCTCAAGATCCTCATGAGATTCACTGGAAGGAATCCAAGCATATTTTGAAGTACATTCAGGATATACCAATTTTGGCATTCAATATACCTCATGTGCTTGTCAACTTGCCAGTTTCATTAATTGAAAGTCCACATCTAGTTTTTTCCATTTCCTTATCTCCGCTCCTATTTTGTGAATTTGCAAGAAGCAATTGGAAATTGTATTATCTTCAATAGAATCCTAGTATTGTGCAACATTTCTTGAAATTCAACATGTATTTTGGCTTTGACCACTAATGATAGAGTTTTGCATTAAAGATCATCCCACTACTCTATGGTTGATAATCAAAATGCCATACATATATCTGGAAACCCAGTCGAGAATCAAAGGATAAACACATTAAGATTCACACGCCGTCTCATCTAGAATGGTGCTCTCATCTTGTAGTATCTTCATACTAAAGAGAAAGTTGCATATATATTCACTAAAACTTTGGCATCACCTTATTTTCTACAATTGTGATCGATACTTAGGATGAAGGAAGTTTTCCATTCGGGGGCATATTGAGTCCTCCTTCCTTTATATATTTTTATGGTGTTTTCATTTTTTTGGCAATGAGTTTTTATCCTATGGTTTCCCCCATTTTCTCTACTTCTAAGAATTTATACACGGTTACCTTAGCAAAGCTTGATGTTGACACCCATTTTTTTTTTGGTTACTCCCTACATTTCACTAAAGGGAAGTTTTTTCTCCAAGTAATTGTCCAATTATATAATTGTAAGCTAACTCTTAAAAGTTGTAAATTTATCTAGATTGGCCCTTATATGCCTAGTTGTGTCTAGTTGTAAGGCCTTTTCTCTTTTCCAATTGTTATAAATAAAAAGCATCCTCTTATATTTTAATATATTAGATCTAATATATCTAATATTTTGCATATCATGAAGGGTACATATTCTATGATATGTTATTATTTTATTAACATTTATAAACATCAATACTTAAACTATGCATTAATGTTATTTTCTTAACATTTATAAACATCAATACTTAAACTATGCATTAGTGTTTATTGATCTAGAGCTAAAAAAATGTTGAGTTGTACATTTTGAAACAAATGTTTTTAAATTAGTGTTTATTCATTTTGAGTCAAATAATGTTAATTCGTTCATTTTGAAATAAATGTTTTTAAATTTTAATATAGTATATATAATTGTACTAAAGAGGTGCATTTTACAGTCCAGTGGGGGAGAGATGTGTAACTCCTTCCATGCTCATCCTAGAGTTGACACGTGTCTTTTATAAAATATATATATATATATATATATATATATATATTATTAAAAATAACTTGTTGGCTTAAATTAAATTTAAATTATTTAGAGTTGCATATATATAACAACATAAATTAGATAAACTAAAACCATAAAAATTAAATTACACATTTTCATTCTAAAATAGGGTATACACCTTAAATGATTTAATCCCTCTCAATACTTGGTTGATCCTCTTTTAAATGGATCTATGCTGATATATCTTTCATTCTCTCATAAAAACTTTTTTTTAATATCATAAAAAATACATATTCTATAATATGATGTTTTTTATTAACATTTATAAACATCAATACTTAAACTATGCATTAGCCTTTAGATGCTTTATTCATCTAAAGGCAATTAATGTTGAGTCGTGCATCTCAAAACAAATCTTTTTAAAGTTAGATAGTAAGTTAGAATTGATAATTACATTAAAACCCTTTCACAGGCATGTTATTATACCTGCCTCAGCAGGTATATTGTAATCGATCGAAGTCAAACTCCATTGACTTTGGGTATTAGTTGGTGTCTTTTGAGGCACTTATAAAGAATTAAAACCTGTTTTCCAAAGTATGACTTAGGGGTTTGCAAAATATTTTTTTTAATTTTGTTAAAAATCTATTTTTATAAACAGCTGATTGGTGGATAGGAGATGATGTCAACATTGGGATTTGGTATCTGGATTTGAGTTGACATGTGGCAAGATGAATTCATAATGATAAAATTAAAAAAATATCACATTGCCATCTGTCATGCCTCCTGCCGCTGTGGTGTGGACCGTGGTGCCTACCGGTCTCTTTGCCTCACTGTTGTTTGTTTCCAATTCGTCTGTAGCCCTTCCTTTCTCACGCTGCTGAAACAATTTGACTTGCAGAGGTTCAATACCAAGTTCTCTACTAATCTCTTTCGGGCATGGTCGTCCATGCATCAGGCAGCCTGAAAACTTTGGTTGCGCTCCTTTCTTCAGAACATGCATTCTGTGTGTTACGCATCTCGCTGTCGCTTCGGCATCTCATTTCATTACGCCAATACTGTGCAAAAACATTTCATTCGAGCTCTTCCACAATTCTGGTCATCTGCTCATCCAATTCTGGGCTTCACGAGATGATAACCCCTGCAAGTGGTTTGGTATAACGTGTTCTCCCGAGGGACTTGTGACTGTTCTTGCTTTACAGCCCATGGAGCTTATGGGGACTGTTCCTTCTCAGTTTGGATCTTTGAAGTCTTTGCAATCTCTTGTGCTTTCTGAGACGAATTTGAGTGGCAGTATCCCGAAGGAAATCAGAGATTACAGCGGTTTGGTTATGTTGGATCTTAGTGGAAACAGGCTAACGGGAACAACTCCTCTTGAAATTGGTAAGCTCAAGAATCTGCAAACTCTGAAACTTCAATCCAATATGCTGGAAGGAATAATTCCTCCCCAGTTAGGAAATTGCACTAGTCTTGTCAATTTGATACTTTACGACAACCAGCTGAGGGGTGGAATACCGGCAGATCTCGGCAAGCTGAAGAGCTTGGAGCTGTTTCATGCAGGCGGCAATGAGAATCTTGAAGGAGTTTTGCCATACGAGCTAGGGAACTGTACCAATCTGACCATGTTGGGCTTAGGCGAAACTGGGATTTCTGGCAGTATTCTGTCCTCATTTGGTTCATTGAATAAGCTCCAGACTCTCGCATTGTACAATGCTCAGCTCACAGGATCGATTCCCCCAGAGATTGGTGAGTGTGTAGCGCTGGAGAATTTGTATTTTTCTGGGAATAGCCTGTCTGGTTCGATACCCCGTGAGTTTGGCAAGCTGCAGAATATACAGAGACTTTATCTTTGGCACAACAGTCTTGTGGGAAGCATTCCGTCGGAGCTCGGCAATTGCAGTGCATTGAACGTCATTGACTTTTCGATCAATGCTTTAACGGGCAGTATTCCGACGTCATTAGGGAATTTGAAGAATCTGGCTGAACTTCAGCTGAGCGATAACTCGATCTCGGGATCGATACCTGTTGCACTCGTCAACTGTAGTTTTCTCAGTCAGCTTGAATTCGATAACAACCAGCTTTCAGGAGAAGTTCCCCATGAGTTTGGGGAGCTGAAGAACTTGACGTTGTTGTACGCCTGGCAGAATAGACTGGAAGGCCAGATTCCTGCCACCTTAGGTAATTGCTATAGCCTTCAAAGCCTGGATCTCTCGGACAACAATTTGACAGGAAGCATTCCGGCAAGCCTTTTCCAGTTAAAAAATCTGAGTGAATTGCTTCTTTTGTCTAATGATCTAACCGGCTCTCTCTCTCCCGAGATTGGAAACTGTGCTGCTTTGGCTCACTTGCGCCTTGGCGATAACAGGTTAAGAGACGCTATACCCAGAGAGATCAGAAAGCTAAAGTATCTCAAATTTTTGGACCTGGGAAATAATCAACTTTCGGGAGCAATTCCTCCAGAGATTGGAGATTGTGTTGAGCTTCAGTATTTGGATCTTCATTTAAATCAGCTTATCAGAACCTTGCCCGGCACTCTTGGCTTATTGACTAGTCTACAGCATGTGGATATATCTATGAACAAGCTTATGGATCCAATTCCCGTAGTAGCCTGCGGAAATCAAGAACGTTCTCTGAATAAGCTCATGTTGAATGGTAACGAATTAAGTGGACCCATTCCCAAAGAGCTTGCATTGTGCACAAAGCTGCAATTACTGGATCTCAGCAATAACATGCTAACAGGTAGCATCCCTCCTCAAATGGGGAGTATACAGGGACTGAACATTGCATTGAACCTGAGCTGGAATTATCTATCTGGATCCATACCTTGGGAACTCTCAGGACTTACTAAGCTTGCATCTATGGATCTCTCTCACAACAAGCCATCTTGGAACTTGAATGTTCTGGGCCAGCTTGAAAATCTGGTGTCTCTGAATGTATCTTTCAATAATTTGACAGAGCCACTTCCTGATACCAGTTTCTTCGGAGAATTGCCATCAAATGTTCTCGATGGCAACTCAGGCCTGTGCAACAATGGCGCAGCTTGTTTCGGCTCGATTAATCCAACTGATCAACCAGTCCAGTCAGGGGACTCGGGAGTTAAGTTGATCATAAGCCTTCTCTTCAGCATAACTGCACTGCTGATGTTGTTGGGAATCTATTTTATTGTCAAAGCTCGTAAGATACGGCATGAAGTTGATGAGGATCCAGAAATTGGGTGGCCATGGCAGATGACATTGTTTCAGAAACTCAGTTTTACAGTGGAATACGTGCTCGAGAATTTAGTTAGCTCGAATGTAATAGGAAAAGGGTGTTTTGTCGTTGTGTACAAGGTATAGATTCCAAATGGAGAAACCATAGCAGTGAAAAGACTATGGCCCTCGAAGAAATCTGGGCAAAAGAGAGATTCTTTCGGAGCCGAGGTGAATACTCTGGGTTCAATCTGACATAGAAACATAGTGAGACTCTTGGGTTATTGCTCCAACCACACAACGAAACTTCTCATGTATGATTACATGCCTAATGGAAGCCTGGGCGGATTGCTGCATGAAAAGAGGGGAATGCTGGAGTGGGAAATCAGGTACAACATAGTCTTGGGAGCGGCACAGGGCCTTTCCTATTTACACCATGACTGTCTCCCATGCATAGTCCATCGTGATATCAAATCCAATAACATCCTACTCGGCACTAGTTACGAACCTTATATCGCAGATTTCGGCCTAGCAAAGCTCCTTGAATCCTCTGATTTCACGAAGTCTTGTACACATGTCGCCGGATCTTATGGCTATATTGCTCCAGGTAGTTAAGCTTTGCTTATCTTGTATGAATATATCGATTGTTTAATAAAAATCATGTTTAAATTAATTTAAGATATTAAAATTTCAAATTTTACGTAAAAGCTATAAAATATCAAAATTGATATAAATCCACCAAAAATTAACCAAAATATATATATATCAAAATTATAAATCCATCAAAAATTAACCAATATATATATATATAATACCTCAAAGAAATTATATATATGTTTCTAATTTAAAATGAATCTATAATTATATTCTTTTAAATCAATAAACTTATATATCCATATATATTTAATAAAATTATTATATTAAAAATTTTACTTTAGTTCCTAATTATAATTGACACTTTTATTTTACACCTATCACAATTGGCATTTAGCTATGTCAATCATTCAATAACTTCGAGGCTATTTCTAGTTTAACATACCTTAAATTGATAAAAATTAATGCATTAATCCATCAAAGCAACTCCAAAGAATTAAGGATTGCATATAATGACTCCTTGTTTCACAGAATTAAGGCTTACATAGAATGACTTTTTCAGCTTCATTTCAGCTATAATCGATCCCTGCACTGCAAGGGTGAGGTGAAAGATCAATATGATCTCTGACTTCATTGTTATTACGATGGTTTAACTTCCAGCAAGAGAACACTAAAATAAGCATCACGGCACCCACTCCACTGAATAGATATAGTGGAACTTGCCAGTGCAGTGCGGAATAATGACTAGTGTCGCTATTCTCGCTGCAGTTATTCATTGAATATGTCTTCGATTATTCGATTATTCAATTGATCTGAATGTAGCTATGAGGATAGCCCTGCCTTTCCGCCAGTTTTTTACAGGTGGAGAAGAGGGAAAGATACAGGTGGTGTGAGAAAAGAAATGAGAGAATTACATGGAACCTTTGTGCATTATCCTTTGAAGTTGAAGTGGATAGATGGCTATCTCTGCGTTTGAAAGAATCTTTGCATATATTCTGGTGTTTGTTCTATTTTGTCGTTTTCACACACAACCATAGAATGACAAAAGGGAGAGCGTTTTGAAAGAACAAAACAGCTTCAATGGCGATCAGAGTTTTAAGATATTGTCCCAATTTTTGAAAACGAAAACTGTAGATGATAGGTTGCTTTTGGGTTTGCACATTAGCTAAGTGTGCAATGTAGATGTAATAATTTAATGATTAATTGCATTGCATGACACATGTGTAAGGGCGTGTTAGCTAAGTGTGCAACTTAGCTGCAAAACTTGGTGTTAATTGTTGTGATTTGACAAAAGCGATGGTATAACATGAGTTTCAATGTATTTGGTGGAAAAGCAGTGCAGTGAAGCACATAAACATGAAAAGCTTGATGGATCCAGCATTTAGTGTTCCCATGGCGTTAGTCTTCTAAAACTGCAAGTCCAGACAATGAAGATAGTTTCTTAAACATAGCTATGTCGTGAATGACACATTCGAAATCCCAATATGCCCCGCATGCAACAGAAAGGATAAATGCAATGGATAAATGCAGACGGGTAAGGATAAATGCAATGATGATGCAGGCGGGTATAGATAAATGCGTTGTTATATGTTGCAGTCTAAATGCAGGATCGCCACCTTTCTTGGATGGCATTCAAACTGCTGTGTAGCGTTCAAACTCTCTCAAATTTATCTTTTATTTTGATTAATAACTTTTATTGAAATTTTCCTTTTTTAATTTAAAATTTTTTAATCTATTTATATATTTTGATGTTTCTATAATACATTATATTTTGACAAGTTATATCATTCTATTTTTATATTTTTATTATAAATGAATAATTAAATTACTAAATATATGTACTGAGTGAATATATACTTAGTAAGCCTGATAAGATTACTAAATAAACTTTTAGGAGTGACAAATTCACAATACGAAATGTATTTATTGTAATAATATATATTTTTTAAATAAAAATAGATTACAAATTGTATTAAAGGGTGCAGTAACTAGGCTAAATAACTATCAACTACGAATAGCACACTAACTAGGCTAAATAACTATCAACTACGAATAGCACACTAGTGTAAACCAGTGGGGAGGGGTTCTTGACCGGTATTCCCATAAAGGTTGAATTATAGGGCTGTAATTTCCTGTGAAAAAAAATATCTAGGCTAAACAACTAGATAATATCAGCATGCAAAAGTGCAAAAAAAATAATGTTTCAACATAATAGTATGCATCATCTTATAAGTCTCAATAATAATCCATATATTTGATTTGCTAGTAAAATAAACCCTAAAATTGGCTCCTAACACCAATACATTTTTCTAATACATATATTATTGCAATATTTAAGAAAAAACACATTTTATTAGTGTTTCATGTTCAACTTGATTGGAAAGGCATGTCTTACTTGTCCATTTCCATATTTTATTGAATCTAATATATTGTTTCCTCTTCCCTTTTCCCCACTAGAAAAGAACCCATTGAAAAATTGATTTGAAGTTGCAAAGAGAAACCTTTGATAAGCTCTATTACCCTAGCTTTATGTAAATCATAATATTCTAAATCTTGTATTTTTTTTAGCTTAAATCCTCATAAAGATTAATTTATGGAAATCCTACCAATTCTCTAAAAAAATAACATATCCCTCCACCTAGTTATTTGTTGTCTTCCTTAAACCCCATAACTAATTTCTCGAATTTCTTCAAAAAGCAATAGAGATACCTTGAACCTAACTCGGCTATTCATTGTAACAAAATTAGCTTCCAAGGATAAGTCATTTATTAACAATTCAAAATATAATTACTTATTTAAAACAAGTGAAATTAGCAACAAAGTTGCTTAGTACCTGCCGCTTAAGAAAAGTTTGAAAGAAATAATAATAAGCTAAGTCAGCTTGTAATAACTTATTTAAATAATAACAAATTGCAAGAAATATTTTCAATTTAATTTCATGATTTATTTTTATTTTTTTAAAATACTTATATTAAAATAACTTCATAATTTTTATTTAATTTTTTTTCTCAAAGTAATATGTATACTTTAATTTATTTGTTTAATACTTTCTATATTAAATTAAATTTATAATCACTAATAAAAAAATAATAAAAAAATGTTCATTTAATGATATTTTTTAATAATTTGTAAATTAATATTTAATATATTTATTCATTTAATAACAACAAAAATATATTCAAAATAAATTCATATTCATATCGTAATTAAATTTAAAAAAATATTAAACATACATTCAAAGTTAATTTATATCTATATCATAATTAAAAAAAATTTAAAAATGAAATACAATATAATTTAAAATATTATATTTAAAATTTCAAAAACTATAATTTACAACTGATTAATAAATTTTTAATTTGATATTTTCATTAGTATTTGAAATAAAATAGTAAACATATAAAATAAAAACCAACAATTTGGTAAAGGAGATTTGGGTTAACACTTTGTTCTACCATAATTTAACTTATATTTAAATTGTTAAAGTGAATTAAATCCATTTTTTTTTAAAGTCTAATAATCTAAAACTAATTTTAGTAAGTTACAAAAAAAAATCATTATTATTATTAAAATAAAACTAATTTTAGTAAGTTACAAAAAAAAATCATTATTGTTATTAAAATACTTGAATGTAAAATAAAATAGCAACATAGTTGCTAATTACCTGCCTCTTAAGAGAAGTTTGAAGAAAATAGTAATAGGTTGAATATAGGAAAAATAACACTAGATGTAACAAAGAGGCTTACTATGAAGTCTTAAGTAAAAACATGACTGCTTAGTCGTTTGCGAATAGTTTGAAGAAAATAATAATAGGTTAACATTTTAAATGGTATAACAGATTACACATTAATAAATATATAGTCCAAAATAATTAAAAAACACATGAATAAATTGACATTAATAAGCCCATAAATCTAGGAAAAGTAACATTAGATGTATAAAATAATAAAGAAATAGAATATTACTAATAACTAAATGCAAGCATGCTATAGTTGTGAGAAGCATTCTATGGAAGCATTTCTTGAATTTTGCAAGGAGACCATTATATTGGAGTTTTTTTGTAAGGAAAAAGATATTAGAATTAGAATTCATGCTTACTAGTCGACATTTTCACAAATTGGAGTATTATAAATGGTAAAATATACTTAGGATTCACACCACCTACAAATTTATAACATTATAATAACATTATAAATTTATAATAAAATATAAATAAACTATTCTCACAACAATGATATTAATTTATAGTCTTATAAGGTATTATTTCTCATTTCCTATTTATGCTAGTCTATAAAGAAACTTGCATATTTTTATAACATAAGGCAAGAATATTACTAGAAGTATGTAAGGAAGCTTGAATATGCTTGTTTTATGCTACATTGCAATAACCTATATCGTATTTAAATGGACATTTTTTAATTCATTTTTGTTTTAATTTCTTTCAAATTGTAGTTATATTTGTTTTATCATATATTTTTATAGCAAAATTATCTTATTTCTATATATTTTCAATCTCTTCTAAGAGGCAGGTATAAGCAGCCTTGCTGCTATTTCACTTGTTTAATATACTACGACGTTTACTTAAAATATATATGTGTTAGCTTCATTGAACTGAATGCAAGACCTGTATATTTTAAGTTCAATATTTGAATCCAAATATTATGCACTAAGCCATTCATTTGTATAAATAAACCAAAATCCCATGACAAAGACAAAAATATGAGATATTTTATTACATATAAAATAACATATTATCTTAATGTAATATTTGAAGTTCAATTTATGAATCCAAATATTATGCACTAAGCCATTTAAAGGTATAAATAAACCATAAATTTATAATAAAACAAAAGCATAAATTTATAATAAAACAAAAGCTTAGCATTAAAGCTGCATATTCTCTGCTTTTAAGATTGTAAAAGGTAGAATATATGTCAATTACATTATATAATTTTAAAGTTTTTAGTTATCGTAATGTTTCAGTTAAAACAGATAAAAAACCTAAGATAAAGAAGTTGCCAAAACCATAACCCATCCCTACGTGTTCGCGAAGGATGGAATATGAGAAGTGTACCCCGGCACCACATCTATTCAATCACATGTTTCATTTGATTTGATCAATTTCTATGAAGTATGGTTAATATGCTAGAAAATTGAAAAAAAAAAATGAAGGGCCCGAGTAGCTTACACTTGAAAACATGTCTTAACGTGTTGTATATGGATGAGAATACATCCTCTTAACATGTTGTATGGGATGGAATCCGTTTCATGCAAACATTCACCCTAAGCTTTTATATATTTATATTGAATTTATTTTCCCATTGAAGGAGATTCCGCGGATTTGATTGTAAATTTAAAGGAAAAATTTTCGAAATCAAGAAGTTTCTTCTCAGTAGTAGCTATGTCAAATTCTAACAAAATTTTCCTTCTATGACACTATTAGCCCGCAGGGCTGATTTCATAAACTTCACTCAGGCGCTGATTTCAGAAACTTCAGTGAGTGAGTAGATCAACCACTCCTCTGACTTGATATTTTTAAGAACTTTAAATTAAATGAATAGAACTGTCTATGAAACTCACTGGCCTAGAACAAAAGTCAGCTGCACTTATTGGTGAGACTCCTAAAACTACAGTATTGCAATTACTGGTGAGACTCCTAAAACTACAGTATTACTAGAAGCATGTATTATTATTATCAACTTATTATTTATCTTGTTAATTGATGTAAGGCGTGACGCAGCAAAAGAAACTGTCAAGGAATATTTTCTATGAGCCATTATATTGTGATGTTATCCCTCACTAAGCTCAGCTTTGGCTTTAGAAAAAGCTCATAGAAATACTTTGTGTACAATTGATAACAAGGACCTTCTTCCATAGGATCTGCTAGGTGTCCTATTATGACGTCGATTTGTTCATCTCTATTCTCAAGCTCCTCCGCGTGTCGAAGAATTTCAATTAAACCTTTAAACTTTAGCAAGAAGCTAAGAAGTATAAAGTATAGTTTGAGAAAATGAAGTATAGTCTCAAAGTCTCCATACCTGAGGGATTTTTAGGATGAAGGTAGACTTACAAAAGAGGATTTTTTATCTTCCTACATATCCAACAAGTGGTTGTTTTCTTTGTTTGCGGCTCTGAAAGAGTAGCTTATGCGCCTGTTAGGAGTGCGGGGAGTACAAAAGTATAGGTACGTGAATGAAGGGAGGGATTTATTTATTTATAATCAGAAGAGAAACTATCTTACTTTCTTGGTAGTGTGCCTCTGGGTTTCGCTTAGGAGTGAGGCTGAAGGAACATATGATCTTTAAATAAGCTTCTTCTTCATTCCAAAAGGCATCATTAACTGATTGTAGACCAATCAGGAATTTTAGAGATGGAGGGAAGGGAAGAGGTTGAGATCTAGCTGTTTGATCATAGTTTTGGATTGCCTTTTTATGGATGGTGAAAACTCAGGTTGTTAATAAGCAAACTAATGGTAAAAAACCCACGGCTGTCGGAGGGGCTGCAGTGGTTGTTTTAAATAAAGACAAGTGACGTGCATTATTCTAATAAAGAGATGTGTGCTTCAATATAAGAATAGATCTTGTTTTAGGTCGACGAAAAAGGTAATAGAATAGCAAAATAGGAGCAACAAGAATACCGATGGTACCGGATGCAGGTGGTATCTCCGAAGATTGTCGTCCCTCTTTCCGCCCACTGCAAAGAGCACATGGCACCCTCCTAGTGCCCAACACTGACACCCACAGCGACAACGCTCACCTCCATAACCTTCAAAGATCTTTTTACGTGGGAGATACTCCCCCTATCACTTCAGCTCATGTGACTCAAGTTGGAGAAGGTCCATCGTCCTAGGTGCTTTCATGGCTCTGCTTCAAACGTTAATGCTTGCATGTACTTCGAATGACAGGCATCTAGTTTGGACTCATTTCAATATGTATGGCATGGCTAGAGGCATTGTCGGGCTTTCTGTGCGTCGAACGGTTAGCTATGTATCAGTTCCTGTGTTCTATCAATTCTTTGTAGGTAAGTACGTTCCCCATCGAATTGGTTTTAGGCTCAAATTGGTCGCCATGTCCCAGTAGAGAGGAACTCCAAGAAGAGCTAGCTCTAGGCGAGGCAAAGTACAGAGGGGTTGTAGTACTCAGACACTAGCGAATTACGAACCTCACATCTCTCTGCGGGTTCGTGTTTTGGTTGAATCTTGGGAGAATCAGTTCCTCAACCAGAAGCTCTCGACTGGTGAGGACTTTAGCAAAATTAATCATTATTGATTGATGAAGAACATGCTCTGTAACCTGGCAGAGGATATGCTCAGCAATTGGTCTGAGACTCAGGTTTTTGTACATACCATGAAGACTAAAATCATCGACATTGAAGCTCGGCTTATAGCGATGGACAATTCCTTTGCTTGGAAAGGCAAGGCTAGCATCTCTAGTCTGAACGGGATGAAGGCGGGGGGTTGTACACAGGGTGGTGGAGCCAGTGGTAGTGAATATGGTGGTCGAGCTCTTACCAATCTTGGTGATAGTAGCAATACATCCAGTTTTTCAACCAAAGTTCCTCATTCCAATCCCTTTCCAGTCCCCTCCATGGTTGAGCCTCTCTTCAAGCATATGAAGGAAATGCCGGCCTAGCTGACTGAGCAGCAGCCACAGCAGCATACCCTCTCTCTGGTCCCAAATGCTGCCATTGACTCACCTACTTTGTCACAGGAAGAAAGATGGGCCTTCCCCACCATTGAAGAAACTCCTCCAGTTTAATGGACGTATCCCCCAGGTTTTTTTATCAAGACAACAATAGTTTTGGTCTTTTTTGTTTTCATGTAAATGTATGTTCTTATGTTTGCTATGGAACCTTTGTCTTTGCTCAAGTATACGAGATTTTCATTTTTATGATGGATTACTGTAATTATGTCTCAGTATGTGGGCCTCAAGCCTATACTTACAGCCTTGGTCATCTTAGATGTTATTTTTCTAGAGGGCTATTATTTTTTGAGAGACTTTGGAGGGAACATCTTCTCCTTCAACCTCAGGTAGCCAAGTTAAACTATGTATTTTTTTCCTCTGTAATATATTAGATCTGTGCAGCTTACAGAAAAAGAAAAAAAACAAGAATACCGGTGGAAGAAATCAGCCGAGGGAAGTGCCATGTGACGTTAAGCCAAGTGTAGTTTTCTGAAGAAAAAGAACTGGAGCAAGAATAGCAAAATAAAGCCATAAAAGGAAAGACTAACCAACAATAGTGATTTAAACATCACAGGCTCAAATAACCATAATAATAGTTTCATACCCAATATAGATATATACTCAAGGGTCCTGCAGGCGAGTATCAGATAAAATTCACTATTTTCATAGAAGTTCAGCAGTGGAAGAATAGATGGTAATGATCTATACTCAATAGTATATTATTATTATTATACTAGTAATTACTCATTAAGGGTGTATATCTTGTTATTATCAAATTTTATGCTTAGGCGACACTGAAGGAAACTGATGAGCCTCTCCAACTAATGGGAATATTGGCTTGGCTAAGAGGGAGACTACCAAATCATATAGAACTATTCTAAGCAACATTTTAATTAAGTCCACAAAAATTCAAAATAAAAGCAATAAAACCATAAATTAATGGAGACAACAACCTTATCGATGTCACACATCACCCCTTTCTTGACTTTCTTGTGCCTTAATACCTCCCCAGCTGTGGAGCCTTCGTGACATCCCATGGGCCATGATGAAAACGCTTTTGAGGATGAAATCACACATCATGACAACAAATTAGATATTTATTATTAGTATTCAAAAATAGTATATATGTTTATTTTTCATTTAATTTTAAGTGAATTAATAAATATGACCATCTATTATTTTTAAATGCGAGGACCGTTTCTTTCATAAAAGAAATGTTTTTTAAAACTTTATCAAAAATGAAAAATAATGGTATAACAATTTATCTATCCTTTTCCTATACCCAAATTAGTAGATTTGGTGAGAACTAAATTATTTCAATTTTGACCTTTGAGTTGAAATTTGGTAAACCATAAATCTTTGAATCCAATTAAGGATAGATTTAAAGATAGTGAAAGAATCCAATTAAGGATAGATTTAAACATCTTGAAATAAGTTGAGGTTATAATTGTAAAACGATACAAGAGTAATTTTACAAAATATCTTGCACTATCTTTTTGTTCATTAGATTTTATAAAAAGAATAAAAAGTTTAGACAAAACGCTCAGCAATGTATACCAATGCTCATGATTATCATTCACACTGGTTTTTTATTTACTATCTTCATTCCAAAAACATTAAGGCTCAAACTCACTTTCTCTTTCATTTGTTGTAATAGAAAATATCGAATCAATAGGATGAATGTCTCCTTCATTAATCATACTCATAGGATTTGCTACAAAAAAATGTCTTCCATGAATCAAGTAGGGTAGAAACTTCAACTTTAAGAGATTGGGGTTGTTCTTATTGGTGTTACTTTTTCTAATGGATTTTATCATAATTTTTTGGAAAGTGACAAATTAAAGTCAATGTTTCTCCACATGATTTTACAATAACAAAGTATGCACATCAAATATTCATGTTTAGTCCAAATCTCAAGTGCAAAACTGTGAGGAGTTTTATTTATCCTAGATTTGGAAGAAAGTGGGCTTGATAATAGATATCCCTAATCCATATTTTCCTATTCTATATTTGTTATATAAATAATATTTGAGACAAAGGGGGTTGATTGAGGTTTGTGGGTGCCAATCGCAGACAAAAAGGTCATGGTTTTAGATCTCACTGCCATCCACAATATATACCCTAATTCCACAGTTGAATGCATTGTAGGGAACTAGGTTTCTATAACACCCTGTAAGCTCTAGTTGGGAGATTAGTGTGATTCTATTATGATAAATTTAGGGGGAATTAACTCAGAAAAGTACAAGCAGATACTCTAAATCAGATAGAAACATCCATGGTGAACTCTGCAATGTCTGAATTCCCGGATTACTTTTATGAGTTTGTCAAAATTTGAGATGGGTTCACCTAAATTAAGGTGTTTTTCATGTGGGAATTTTGAAATCCAATAAACAATATATCAAGGGAGTTTTTCGTGTGGCCATTTCGAAATATACTAAACAGTATCTCAAAACAAAGAAATTTTCATGTGGGCATATTCAAAATCTTTAAACAAGATCTGAGTAGAGAGAATTTTTTAGGGCGGCAATATCATATGAACTAAACAGAATTTTAATAGAGAGAAATTTCCATGTGGGCCTGATGAAATCAAGGTGTTTTTCTTCTGGGATTATTACTCAAATCCGCTAAACAAAATCTCAATACAGAGAAATCTTCATGTCGGCATAATGAAATCAAAGTTTATTTTCTCATTGGGCATCAATCTTACTTAATGATGAAAATTTATCAACACCTTCTAGCTTAACAAGCGCCATTAGAATGAAGACAAATGACCACAGAATAGAAAGCATCAACATTGTATAGAATATGGGAGCTAAAAACCCTGGTCTCTCTCTCGTCTATTGCACCAAGTACAATAACATCGACGTATAGTAGGGCCTTTTATATTTTCATCTTTTAGTAGATACATAAATATCCATAAATTTTCAATAACCACAACTACATAGTGATGTTGCATCACTGCTAAGAACCTACGGGCCTAACTCGTATGTTGATCAACTTAGTTTATGTACAATAGCTCCCCTTGTTGTGGGAGAGGAGCAAAGGTAAAGACACCTCATTGCCTCGAAAGAGCGATTCTTCTGAATTCCCCTTATTAATCCCAGAGAGAAATCATAAAATTTGAGAGGGGATGAAGCATCACCTACCAAATTATAAAATAAAATAAAATAAATTGAAAAAAAAACCACCATAAATGGAAGATTTATTTATGTAGATATTAGGATGTTTCTAACAACTTATAAAAGCAATCAACAATCCCGTACATGAGTTGGCAGGTATGCTTCCATGTTACAAGCTTTCCCAAAGCGTGAGCCTATTAGAGAAGTTTGGGACCAGGAGCATCCTGTGTGCATATTCTTCCCTCCAAATATACCAATATTTCCATGTTTGTAGTGCTCCCAATTACAACCTAATGAGCATAAAAGTGGGAGCATCACCGTTGCACCTAGCGGCCATGGTCATCCAAGTCACCAAGCCCCCAAAGAACAAAATAATAAAATAAAATGTATTTAGTTAACAAAACAAAATATGTGCAACAAGGGTTAAAACTAAAGAGATTGGGATCTATTCATGAGTCTAATAGCCTCATGCCAGGTTAAGAGACCAGGGATGAGCTAAACATAATAACACAAGGATGAGGTAGTATGTGTGCGAAGAAATCCAAAAACATGCGAGGGAGGTTGAGCCACACTCCACTGAACCCGAAATAAAACAAAAAAATAAAAATAAAAATTGACAAACATAATCGTTTGGAGGAAAGCATGCACATATTATCGTTAGTGTCATGGAGATCCTGCTCACAACAAAAATGAAGAGTTAGTAATCTTTCATAAGCATCATTCAATATCTCGTGTGTACAATGCCTTTGGTGAGGCCTCTTAAAATGGAAGAGAAAAATCAACAGTTGAGGTAGAATTGCGGAGAATCAAAGAAAGGGCCCCTTAAAATGGAAGACATGAATCAAGAACTGAGGCAGAATTGGGGAGAATCAGAAAGGGGTTTCTTTTGAGCTCAGCAAATCTTATCAATGCCCTATACGCAAAATTTCTATCTTGGATTACAAAACTGGCTAAACACTCCGACGAGCATTGTATGAACATGTTATTCAGAGTGATATTTTGAAAAATTACATGCTAATCGACCCATAAATATTGTTGTTTGATGAACCAACCCAAACCATGCTAGAATTATTTCCTCTTGCACCCGCTATGTGGATATCTCCTTGTAAATTTCCCACAAATGAAAGATGAATGTAAACAGAATGCCATATGTTGAGAAGAGTTAGAAGAACAATGTCAAGAAGGAAGCAACGAGAACGGCCTCCAATGTGGGGATTAAATGGGAACTAATAGTTGGAGGCATGCAATTCAAAAGAACACATGAGAAATGTAGCACACCAGCTGGATTATCTTTGGTTATCGATTGCAACGACTGCATTGGAAATCAAACAATACGAAGGCATTTAGAGTTCCAATGCATCAAGCAACAGCTTTTAGAGTTGGTAGGGGCGTCAAAGTTTTCAGTGATATAGATGCAAATGAGTTGGCTAATCTCTATACCATTTGTACATTTTCAGGAAATTTTGGCCGAAATCCGACAACATGATTTGTTCTTGAAAGTGAGATTTTCAGTGTTAAAATTGCAATTTTTACTGTAGGAATGGTTTTAGGACCCTCGATTACCCTTGGGGCACCCAGATTATGCAATTCCAATCACTTAAAACTACCCTTTGAACCATTTTCATTGTATTTTGGACAAAAAACCCGTCGAATTTTAGGTGCAAATGGTCTAGAGTTTAGCTTACTGTAGATGGAAAAAGTGTGTTTTCACAATAAGAGGGTAATGAAAAAAATTTAGGAAAAATAGTTTATCTCCATCTAAAATTGTGAGAATTTTCATCTACATCAATATCTAGGAGCCTTAGAGAAACTCACAAATCGAATTTGATGCAAAACCAACAAAAAACCATTAAAAGAGAAGTAATTTACACATGAAATGTGAATAGAAATAGGTTATTATTTGACTCTCTAACATTAAAACATGTTAGTAATAGGTTTATATTACGTTAGAAGTGTTTCATGAGTCTTGGAAAGCCCAATGTGACTATACAAGTGAGATTGGCCAAATTGGCCTCAATCCCCCCTAAGTGGGCCAAACACGCTCCAAATCAGCCCAAATGGCCACGAATTATTGTGTAGATGTGGTTTAGGTGAATGGGGAAATAATAACACTTTTTCATGTGTGTGTGAGAGAAAATAGGTGGGTGAGAGGCCCTAGGTGGCATTAAATGCACCAAATCAGCCCAAGATTGGACAAAATCCACCTCTAGCGCTCCTAGTCAACCAAACTATCCACATTCAATAAATGGGAGTGCACCAGCAATGATGAGGGTGCACATGTGGATGGTTGAATAATTTACAGTGCTTGTGTGGGTGTGAATTCCACAATTTAACTGGTTATTGGTCCAACTAAGCACCCTAAGTCCAAACCATAGTGTAATAATGCATAAAATGCCATAAAATTGACTAGGGACTTAAACTAAGGTACTAAGGGGTTGGATTATTGTTCTAACACCCTCCCTTAAACAAAAAAATATTACAGCTCATAAAATGAAGGAGGCCTTGACAACAAAGGCTCAAGTCACCTCAATACATAAATTAGAAATTTTATTTGTCCATGTGAAGTGAGGAAAAGAAGGAAAACCACATGGTACAAAACTTTCCCTCAAGAATGGACATGGGGCTGAAACCTGCAACAAATAGCATAAATCACCATATGCCACTCATCCCAAGAAAATATCTTAGGTAAGCGAAGGTATTTTCTATGAAAGTCTTGGTGAAAATGTCGGCAGTTTGCTCTGTGGATGGGCAATACTGTAGTGAAATCACCCTATCATGCACTAAGCCCCGAATGTAGAGCATATGGATATCAATATGATTTTTCCTATGCCTCTGAAATGGATCAATATATATCTTTATGGCACTTTTATTTTCCACCCAAATGTTGGTAGGAGAATCAATTGTGACACCAAATTCTCGAAGAATACCCTGCAACCAAGCACACTGTGTAGTTGCATTGATTATTGCCCTGTACTCGGCCTCTGCTGATGAAATTGAAATGGTGTGTTATTTCTTACTTGACCAGAAATTGGGACCTTACACAAGCATAAATACAAAACCTTAATTTGATTTTCTGTCACTAGGATCTCCAGCCCAATCCAAATCAAAAAACCCAACTAGTTGACGTGAATCACTAGCTGAATAGTGCACCCCTTAGTTCTTTGTACCCTGGACATACTGGATAATTATTTTGGCTTCCTTACAATGGATCTCATGTGGCTGGTGCATATGTATTGCTACATAACTTACATCATAATATAAATTAGGCCTTGTATGTGTAAGATAGAGAAATTTTCCAACTAGTTTCCTGTAGAGTGTAAAATCTGCCAATGGAGAATTGCCAAATTCACATAATTTGATGCCAGAAAGGAAAGGGCACTTGGCTGCCTTACAATCAACCATGTTAATATTATTTATCAGGTCTGAAGCATACTTTGGTTGATTCAGCATGATGCCCCTTTCAGATTGCTCAATTTCCAATCCCAAAAATTGCCTTAGCATTCCTAGATCGGTCATGGCAAATTCATTGTGTAGAGATTCCTTAATTGAACCAATTGAAGTGGTGAAGCTCCCTGTAATTAAAATTTCATCAACATAGAGAACAATAACCTATAAAATACCATCGTGTCTCTACAAATATACATTGAGATCATATTTTCATCTAGTGAAACCAATAAAGAACAAGAAAGCATCTATTTTAGCATACCAAGCCCTGGGGGGTTGCTTGAGTCCATAGATTGATTTCTTCAACCTACAAACAAATGAAGGATCATCTTGGAAAACTTTAGGTTGCCGCATGTATATCTCTTCCTTAGCTCACCATGTAAGAATTCACTCTTGACATCCATATGGTGAACTTGTCAACCCTTACTAGCTATAATTGCTAGAACTAGTCTTATGGAGTCCATCTTTGCAACCAGTGCAAAGGTCTCGGTATAATCCACACCATGGAATTGAGAGTAGCCCTTAGCAACTAATCTTTCTTTGTATTTCAGATCATAACCATCAGCATAAATTTTGGTTTGGAATATTCACTTGCATTGAATAAGCTTCCTCTTGGGAGGAAGAGGAACCAATTCCCATGTCTCATTCTCTTGGAGAGAATGTAATTCTTATTCAATTGTTGTTTTCCATATTGGGTCATGAAAAGCTTGATTATATGTTTGTGGATAATATCCAATCAGAATATAAAATTGTTCATCAAGGGCACTTTCACTAGAAAATCAAGCATTGTTAGATTGAGATCTAGTCTTCCTAGACTCTTGGGGATTGCCAACCAATTCCCCTGCAGCTTGTATGATTTTTCCTACCCACTTGGGCTTTGATAGTGACTCATATATATAAATTTCATCTATATCCATATCATCTTCATAATATCAGAAAAAAAAAAGCATGAATCATCACTTGCATCATCAAATTGTTGAGGAGAAGAGCATTCCCCCGGTGCAAGCTCAAAATCTGGTATTGGTTCTTCTTCGAATTGCGTACTTCTGTCCAAAAAATTATTGAGTGTGGAAGTGTCAAAGAGTTTGTAACCTTTTGTATACTCACCATACCCAAACATGATGCATTCCTTTCTTTGTGGCTGCAAGTCCTTCCTCTTTTCAAAAGGGATTCGAGCCCATGCTCTTCATTCAAAAATCCTGAAATTTGAGACATTTGGTTTATGGCCAAACCATGCCTCATAGGGAGTCTTTCCTTTTACTGATTTGTGTAAGGATATTTTCTGTATATGTGCAGCACATTTAATGGCCTCAGCCCATATCTTCGGACTTATATCCCTTGTTTCAATCATGCAAGTGGCCATCTCCTTGAGAGATCTATTATTCCTCTCTGCCACACCATTTTGTTGTGGTGTGTAGGGAGTTGAATGTTGCATTTGGATGCCAAATTCCTCACAAAGGTGCTGCATATTTTTTTTGACATAATATTTCCCATTATCAATCCTAAGGATATTAATCTTATTCCCACTTTGATTCTCTACCAATTCCTTCCAAATCTTTAATTGCTCAAAAAATTCGTATTTTAACTTAAGGAAGTACACCGAGCAGAATCTTGAGTAATCATCAATAAATGTAAGTACATACATTGATACACCATAGGATGGAGTGGCAATAGGACCAATAATATCTAAATGTACCAACCCAAGTGGTTCTATGGCTCTCCTTTCCATCCCCTTCTCATAGCTTCGCTCTGGATGCTTCCCAACTACACACCCAATGCAAGCTCAATTTGATGATTTGATTTGTGGAAGTCCTTCCACTATCTCATCTCTGTGTAGTGCTTGGAGGTACTTGTAGTTCATGTGACCAAACCTCTCATGCCATATATTGGAATTATCATTGGCATGTGAGAAAAGAGCTTGGTCATTGGAAGTAGGGAGGAAATTAGAAAACTTGTACATCCTCTCATGGTGGTATGCATACCCAACTGCAACAACTTGGTTTGATTCAATTTTTGCAATCTCTACCAAGTATGGAGTGAATTTAACTCTCTTTGATTCTCCTATATGGGTCATTTGAGAGACTGACAACAAATTTGCTGCAAGGTCTTGTACATACAACACATCACTGAAGTAACCATGCTCTAAATCAATCCTACCAATCCCCTTGGTCTAGATTTCAGAATCACCCCCCATTCGAACTATTGGGCCAACATTCGAATGCATGGAGGAGAAGAGATGTCTTATGGATACCATGTGTCTAGAATCCCCTGAATCAATGTTGAAGGATGAGGAATTATAGGTCCTTTCTACAAAATCATGACATTTCTCCTTTTTGTCTGAACTGGAGGTGCCATCCTTCTTCCTTGCTCCATCTGGGACAAGGATGTTGTTTTTCTCCAGCATTTACGCCATCTATTCAATGGTTTTCTTCATGCATGACTTATATGGATTCCATACCTTGTGGAAATAGCTGCATTTGGTATTTTATTTCCCTTTCTTGTCCTTCTCCTTGGAAGGATTTAAACCCCCATCACCGAATTTGGGTTTTTTCTAGTTTCTTCTTCTCTGGCAGCTTTGAATTCTTTTCCTTAGAATTTCCCTTGGGGGCATTAAAAACTCCCATGGATAAGGCTTGATCCTTAGCCTTGATGGTGCCCATTTGGATTATCTTTTCTTTCTCCTGATTGAGGGACTCCATGAAGCTAGCTAGATTTGGCATTTTCCAATTTCGAAGTGTAAACTTGCCAAAATGAAATGTGCTAACAAAGACTGAGAATTATGGCCCCAACTTCAAAAGGATGGAGAGAATCAACTGATCCTATTTCTTATCAATCCCACATTTATTTAGTTGCAACACAAGTGACTTAAACTTGGTGAATAATTCCTAGATAGTGTCAAAGTGCATTGGGCTTAGGCTGATGAGCTCATTCTCAAGGTGGTGTCCTCTTAATTCATCAGTTTTCCCAAAGAGTGTCTCTATTTTTACCCATACTTCATTGGTGGTTGTTAAATTGTCTATGTGGAACAAAATATCTCTTGAGATACTCAGGAATAACAATCCATATGATTCATCTAATCTATTTAAGTACTTGTCTTTCTCTACAATAGAGTTTGGCTCCACCTCTGTGCCCATGGTAACTTTGTAGAGACCCTTGGATCTCAATCGAATAATCATCTATTCCTTCCAATCAAATAATTTGAAAGGTTTTATAAATATGTGGGTATATTCCACTCCTTCCTGCGCTAATGGTGATGAAATTGTTGAATTTTCTGCAAAAACCACTCAATTTTATCTGGAATTTCTCTAAAAATGCATCTCAAAATGCTCTGGATTTCTTTGCAACTCACTAAAATCCACTTATATCTTATACCATGTGATAATTTCAATCTACATCAATATATAGGATCCTTAGAGAAACTCACAAATCGAATTTTATGCAAAACCAACAAAAACCCGTTAAAAGAGAAGTAATTTACACATGCAATGTGAACAAAAAAAAGTTATTATTTGACTATATAACATTAAAACATGTTATTAACAGGTTTGTATTACATAAAAAGTGTTTCGTGAGGCTTGGAAATCCCAATGTGACTGTACAAGTGAAATTGGCCAAATTGGCCTCAATCCCCCCTAGGTGGGCCAAACACGGTCCAAATCAGACCAAATGGCCAAAAATTGTTGTGTGGAAGTGGTTTAGGTGACATGGGGAAATAATAACACTTTTTCATGCATGGGTGTGTAAACATAGGTGGCTGAGAGGCTCTAGGTGGCATTAAATACACCAGATCAGTCCAAAATTGGACAAAATCCACCTCTAGCGCTCCTATTCAACCAAAATTTCCACATTCAATGAATAGGAGCGCACCAGAAATGATGAGGGAACACATGTGGATTTTTAACTGAGCTGGATTGCTCATGTGGGTGTGAATTCCACAATTTAACTCATTATTAGTCCAACTAAGCACCCTAAGTCCAAACCATAGTGTAATCATGCATAAAATGCAATAAAAATGACTAGGGACTTAGACTAAGATACTAAGGGGTTATATTTATTTTCTAACAAAAATCATAGCATAAAAAAATGCAATAGTTGTAGCACAATTTCCAAATACTAGGCAATTACATTATTCCCTGCTTGTAGGGAATAAAAAGAGATGAGATTTTTTATTACATAAAAAATTATATATATATATGAAACTTAGACATGGGTCATAGTAATTTGTCTTGTGATTATATATTAATTTTTTTATATACATATTATTTCATTATAATTAATTTAGTTTTATTAATTAATGTTTTTTAATTTAGTATGTATTTTAAATATTCTATAAAAACAATTATACTATGAAAGAACTTTATATTAAGAATGAGAACTCTATCCATAAAAACGATGATTTTTGCATAAAATACACACCTCAAATAGAAAAGTGTTGATACTGGTATACATGTTTTTTAGTGGTAAAAAATAGAGCCATAACGTAAACATCCCATACTGTTGTTTACAAAAACTTTAAAATTGTTAGAATATAATCCGTTAGGGTTATATAATGTAAATAAATAAATAGTAGGAAGCCAAACAGGCTGAGCGGAAGGTGAAACCCAACCGCCATGTGATTTGTATAAATATAGGCATTTGCATTGGAATAAGAATCAATCGGGAGTTATTACCAACAAGTGGAGTAGTAAATCTTCTGATTCTGCTCATTGTATTGTTGCAAATTGTAATCTTGGAATTAATGAAATGACTTCTCTTTCATCTTATAAAGATTGTTGGCTGCTTGATACTGGTGCAACATCACATATGACATTTAGAAAAGACTGTTTTGAAGAACTGAATGAAACAATAGATGGCATAGTTTACTTTGCAGATAAGTCAAGTATTAAACCAAAGGGAATGGGTGCCCGGTTAGACTGAAGATGCCTAGATTTCCTGATTTCTTGTTGAAGAACGTTCTCTATCTTCCTGAGTTGCAGAGAAGCCTACTATCCATGGTGGAAATTCGACAACAAGGCCATTCCATCCACATGTTTGATGGAATCGTTGAAATAAGAAAGTCCTCTGACAACCAAGTCATCATGACTGGATATGAAGATGGAAAGCTGCTGAAGCTCAAGGGTTCATCCGCAAGATTTCAGAACTATGCCTACCTCTTTTAGCATGGAGAAGGTAATATGTCATCTAGTTCATTGTGGCATGCAAGATTTGGTCATCTAAATTATAACAGTCTTTGTTTGTTGAGAAAGAATGGTGTATTTGGATTTTCCACCATTCCTAAAGAGAAGAATAAATGTGATGCATGTATTTTAGGGAAACATAGTAAGCTGCCATTCCATGAATCTAATTTTAGAGCAAGTAGGAAATTAGAACTAGTGCATTCTGATTTGTGTGGCCCAATGCCAACTCCTTCAGCAAATGGGAATAAGTATTTTATGACATTTGTTGACGACTACTCACAAATGTGCTGGATTTACTGTTTAAAGACAAAGTCAGAAGCATTTCAAACATTCAAATACTTTCATGCATTGATTGAAAAACAAGCACAATCAAAAATTGGTACACTTCCTACTGATAATGGAAAAGAATACACTTCAAATGCTTTTGAACATTATCTTCGCCAACATGGAATTGCACATCAGACTACCGTTCCCTACAATCCTCAACAAAACGGTGTAGCAGAAAGAATGAATAGAACCATAATGAATATGGTTCACTCAATGATGTTTTTCAAGAATGTAAAACTAATGTTTTGGGGCGATGCAGTAAAATGTGCAGCATATTTGAGAAATAGAAGTCCATCAAATGCACCTTA
>LPNX010470256.1:16870-111913 GCA_001517045.1 Pseudotsuga menziesii | reverse complement strand
AGGAGACAGGAGTATCAACTTCTGGATACACTATGAGTCTTGGATCAACAGCTGTTTCATGGAGATCACGCAAACAGTCAGTTCCAGCAGATTCAACAACAGAAGAAGAATATGTGGCTGCAGCTGAAGTAACGAAAGAAATAGTATGGCTTAGGAAGATACTTGAAGATTTGCAAGAAAAACAAGAGAACTCCACTCCATTACTGGTCGACAATACTTCTGCAATCAAGCTGGCTAAGAATCCTAGATTCCATGATCGAACCAAACACATCAACACAAAGTATCATTTGATTCAACATCATGTAGAAGCCAAGACAGTCCATCTTCGACATTGTTCCACAAATGATCAAGTTGCAGACATCTTCACCAAAGCGCTTAGACGAGAAAAGTTTGAAAGGTTCAGAAACATGCTCGGACTTACGAACACCCCTTCGGATTAAGAGGGGGATTGTTAGAATATAATCCGTTAGGGTTATATAATGTAAATCAATAAATAAATAAATAGTAGGAAGCCAAACAGGCTGAGCAGAAGGTGAAACCCAACCGCCATGTGATTTGTATAAATATAGGCATTTGCATTGGAATAAGAATCAATCGGGAGTTATTACCAACAAAAATCAACCCCTAAATCGGAAAAAAAAAATATTCAAGAGATAAATTACAAGTTTTTTGAAACTTGCATATTAAACAAAACAAAAATATTTCATAAATATTTTCACCACTCTAACCATATAAAACCAAAAAAATTATCATGTGATTCATAATGAAAACATATATTATACCATACAAGAACAAATGCTTCATATAAATATTCAAAAAATCCTTTAGAGTTTCAATTACAAACATCATACTAATAAAAAACATCTAAAATGTTTCATGTGAAATTATTCAAATTCATCCATGGATTCTGACACCCCATCGGAATCGACATTTTCTACAGATGAAGGACTGGATGAAGATGTAGATGACCTATATTCTTATCTATTATCAATGGGTGCACCATATGAGTCTAGATCTATGCCCATCATTTTAAATGCCATATTCCTTCTGGATCTACAGCTTGGTTGAGTAGAATCCCATCTTGCAAATTCTCCTTTTGGAAAAAACCTCTTGATAATATCTATAGTATTTAACCAAAGAGTGTCTTTCTTTGTAAACTTGAAATCATAAACAAGTATATCAAATTCATTTAATTTCAAGATGTCAATGCAGTGACGATTTATTTGTTGACCCTTTCTTTTTCTCTTTCTGCAAAATTTTTTCTCAACTACCATCTCTTCCTTGTACACACCATCAAATGGATATGTTTCATACCAATGTACTTCTACTGATACTACTTCTTCATTTTCTTTATTGGACTTCATAATTTTTGCAATCTAGAATGGATAATCATGTGTATCATCTGTAGCCAAAACTGCAATCATGCAACCCTCCTTGGTATCTTGTATTGAGCCCCTATAAAGGTATTACGTCTATGGACGCTGTGCGAATGATCTTCTAGATCCAATATACATTTATCTTTCCTCTACTTGAGAAATATCAACACCTGAGGTTCAATATTTGTTTCCTAATTTTCATTTGATAAACTTTGTAGCCAAGTAAATGGATACTTCAAATATATATATCCATTTGTATAGTTTGAAATTATGTCACTCTCCTCCATGAAAAAAGACTCCCACCAAATAGAATCAACAACATCAAAGTACTCATATTTAACTTCGATAGTTTTTTTTCTTCCAAGCATTGAGAAGAATCAACATCTTTATTATGTCGCCTTGCATTATGAATCTCTGCAAATGATTGTAATAACAACAAATGTGAATCATACATTTGACGATTTGGGTTGAATTTCAAAAATGCCAAACCTGATGAACGCCCCATTCTATGCTAGTTAAGTTTTTCAATGCATCTTTCTTCACCATGCAATCCAAAAATAAATCTTCGCATGTCAAGAGTTTCTTCGTGGATTCTGTACAGTAGGATCTGGATGGTATGTTTTTCTTATAATTTCAATCAATGTTAGAAGGATCCCGAAAAATGGATGAACATTTGATCAATATGATCATGTGTATTCCCAACAAGAAGGAAACCAACTTTTTCCTTTTTAAAAATTCCCAATTCAATTAACAAGCATGTTTAGATAACCAACCATGACCTGATTTTTGTTTTCTCGGATTGTGTTGTCCAATTAAAGATATAGAACTTCAGGAAGATCACTAGACCAATGAGAAAGGAGATGGTGAATTATGGTGATGATCAAATTTGCATCATTGTGAATATTTGGAGTTGTAAAGTAAACCCTTGGAAACATTTCACAATTAAAAACCATACACCCAACCAAGTGAAACTAAATAAAAAAATCCTCCTTTAAATTCTTTGGCACACAGACAAAATATGGCAAGAGTGCTTTTTTTCTAATCCATGCCATCAATTATCAAACCCATATACTTATGTGGACAATCATAACACTTCTCGCGATGTTTGTACAACTTTTTTCATTCGCAGTGATTTTTATTGTGATGTTCTTGCATTGCATTGATTATGGAATCTAAACAACAACAACAAAAAAATTATTGATAACTAGTTTTCATAATTGACATTTATCTATAAAAAAACAATTTTGTAAACATATTTCTTTCCATCCCTTCTTTCTTTAAGAGAAGCACATGTACTGCATATCAAGCCATCCTTGACCTCTTTGGAATGCAAGAGTTGTTGAACTTATTTCTCCATACACTTGTGAAACATGCATATCTGATGAAGTTGTCATTTCCTTAACCACCTTGAACATAATCCTTGTATAAGTTGTAGATTTACTGCCATGTGAAATTATCTGGAATGTGTATTGTTTCTCTATTTAGCATACTCTCTCCATGCTTCGAAAAAAAATGACACATCCATGATATTGCAATGTGTGTTGATGGCATGATGATTCATCCCTGATAATCATCAGAATAAAATGGAAGATCATTTTCTAATCTTGTTTGTATTCTTGATAATCAAATATTACCAATTGAGTTAATCCTTTTGATTTCCTTTCTACAAAGAAGAACATTTCCAACACGATAATCATAACCTGTCCTTGTAGAAATCATGCACCCCAATAAATATGAATTTTGCATAATTTTGTTCATTGATAAATACACATTCCTTTTCTCCAATGCATGATTGTAGCCTATACCTTTCAAACAACTGTTGTGGAAATACTCACTTGAAATCAAATGAGTAATGGAACTTGGACTTGTGAGCAATTCTTTCCTAGACCTTGTATAACAAGAATGCTTTGGATTGACATAAAAAGGTCTAGTCCTACACTTAATCCTGCACATTGTTGGATTGTGTCTCTACATTTCTTGGACCATTGTGTCTGCAACAACATCCTCATTAGAATGAATGTTTTCATTGTGAGTGTTATCACTAAAGTTGACTCTTGACTGCAAGAGAGCCAAGCTTAGAGAAATATTAATGATGTGTAAAGGATAGCTGGGAATGAAAGTTTATAAAGAGACAGACATTTAAGATATCAAGTAGGGAATGTATCAGCAGAGAATGGATATTAATAATACATAGCTATGAGCATAACTTCGTGAAAGGCATGAATCGGGTTCTGCATCAAGTATTAAAGATAATTGCATACTTATCAAGAGAATCTTTCCATGGATTAATAAGACCACACACATGACAAAATAATGACAGTACGTAATTCAGTTATTAAAGCAAAATAGGCTCATATGATCACAATCATTTCAAAATAGCTATGGATATTAAGAAAAACATAGTGTATGTGCATACATGCCCCTTCTAATACAATCTCAGCCCTTGGTTGGAACTCCTCCCTTTTCTTAGTTTATAACATGCTATTTTATATAAAATTACATCAATAAACTGACATTAATTTGAAGAAACAGAAACTATCTAAAAAAAAACATAATCTAGAATTATCTGCCAGAAAATATGGAATGTTGAAAATCCCCTGCCATTTGTAATTTAGCTACCAGGTGTGCTAATAGTTGGTGTCCTATTCATAATGACACGTGTGTTCTTATCTGTCAATCAATGATCATTATCAATACCGTGACAAGGATTCAAAACTCATTTTGTCTCTTCATCAGAACTTTTGGGAACAATTTCCTCTGGCTGGATCTTCATAACTTGCTGATGAAGCATTCTTTGTCATCATTTGGCCATGTATTCATCTCCAGACATTCTGCATATATACGGTATATTCCTAATTCCCAATTCTCATCTCAATCACTGAGTATTCATCAATGCGATGGTTGTCCAATTTACATCTGCACTTAGATGATTTTCCTGATATGTGGTGATTACCCAATCCACAATATCTAACTTCAATTCCTTGAAAGGTTTTTTATCAAACACAATTTTGTCCAGTACTCGCACTACTTCATCAAAGGAAAACCCAAGTGTACTTGCATATCTTTCTAGCAGCTGCTGCATTTCAGCATGATGTCCTTCTGTATCATGGGCTTTCCCTTCCTCCATGTCCTTCAAGAATGTCAAACAATGAAGTGAAAACTGAATGAGATGAGGAAGAAGACATCTTCTTTGAACATTCCTTCTCGGTTGTTTTTCTCTAATATGTTGATGGTCCAAACTTTATGTCCAATGAATGGCTCCTTCTTCAAAAGGACCTAAAAGATGGAATTCGCTGGGACTTGGTGACCACCAAGGACGTGTTTGAAAGTCCTCATTAAATGAGAGAGAACTCAAATATTTATCTTCAGACCATTCGAGTGGATGGATTCTAGAGACTAAACTTGCCAACATAAACTCTACTTCATCAAGATTATATGCTTTTTGTTTTAGCTTTTAAAGTGTTGATTCAATTCTCACAAGCGAAAAATGATGTGAGTTCTTCATGTGTTTCCTGAATTTCACAAACTCTACCACTTTGGAATAATTACAATGACGATAAGCCAAAAATATAAGATTTGCTGCTTCTTATATGTAATCTTCATGGAACTTTAGGTCTTCATTCATTATATTGTTTAATTGAGACCAAAGAGGCGAGGACAACAACTGGGGGAAAATATGATGTGACATTAACTCTTGCATTGAAACACTACCCCTGCACACTGCCAGAATCCAAACAATTTGATAATACAGATCTAGTACCAACATCTGGCTTTGTCTAGGGATGGCATGCCTCCTATGGGCTGCCAAGAACTCGTAGACTAGGTGTCTTATCCATTGGGCCATGGAGTGTTCATGCTGCTACAAACCCACAAACTGAAAAGTACTCCAAACTCATACTCTGCAAACTGAAAATTTAAATATGTTCTGTTATGTACCAATGCTCCATTGAACTGAAGTCTTATTCAACTATCTAAACTACTGCAGTTAATAACAAGCTGAGAACAAATATGCTGAAAAAACTGTGCAAACTGAAACAAATGCTCAAAGATGAGCTTATTTATTCACACTGCTATTCTAATCAACTGAACTTTGCTTGATCAAGTATAATCCCATTTCGAATGTAGCCATGTTAAAAATTGACTTAACAATTGAACTCCTGGAATATGCTTCTGTAAAATAAAGATTGAATAACTTATAAGCAATTCATCATGAATCTGAAACCCATATTTGCAACTGAACAAAACGGAATGGCTGGAGTTGATAATAACCTCAAGATAAGAAGCTACTGGATCATAAAAATAGTTAAAAACCATGTTTTGATTAAATATCTATGTTTCTTGTTTAAGATAAGTAAGCTGCCATTGGATAAACTCTAACCTCACTGTTTCCATAAAGCCTTTTTTTTCAAAATCATCTGAAAACCATTTTTTACTTTCCAAGATATACTGATTTAATTCTTTATTCAAATCCACGCACATATCTTCATACTAACCATTAGAAATGTTAATCTCAGAAAAAAATTGGGAATTTTTATGAGTCAACAAAATTGCATACTCCAATTCGAGTGTTTTTAGAAGCTTCTTCAAAAAACAAAGTTTATCCTATACACTTGAAATATTATAAGAATCTAAATAGGAAAACAAATCTTCATTCCATTCATCATTATCATCTATCCATTCTTTGAAATTTTTAAGAAAAGCAATATCTACATCCAACCCTGTTGTCTTGGTACATGAAGTAACTCGATCAGAAACTGAATCTGCCATTTTGAAACCAAGTGGTCTCACCAGGTGAATGAGCAGCCACTATGTCACCAGGCTTTGTTCACCATCAAAGTCTGGATATATTCATTGTCGTATAGCCCAGGGAAGTATGTCTTCGTTCCTCTGTCCTCGGCAATGACACCAGAAGATGTTATCACTAAAGTTGACTCTTGACTGCAAGAGAGCCAAGCTTAGAGAAATCTTAATGATGTGTTAAGGATAGATGGGAATGAAAGTTTATAAAGACACAGACATTTAAGAGATCAAGCAGGGAATGTATCAGCAAAGAATGGATATTAATAATGCATAGCTATGAGCATAACTTCGTGAAAGACATGAATCAGGTTCTGCACCAAGTATTAAAGATAATTGCATACTTATCAAGAGAATCTTGCCATGGATTAATAAGACCACACATAGGACAGAATAATGATAGTACGCAATTCAGTTATTAAAGCAAAACAGGCTCATATAATCACAATCATTTCAAAATAGCTATGGATATTAAGAAAAATAGAGTGTATGTGCATACATGCCCATTCCAATACAATCTCAGCCCTCGGCTGGAACTCCTCCCTTTTCTTAGTTTCTAACATGCCATTTTATATAAAATTACATCAATAAATTGACAATAATTCAAAGAAACAGAAACTATCTAAAAATTAAACACAATCTAGAATTATCTGCCATAAAATATGGAATGTTGAAAATCCCCTGCCATTTTTTATTTAGCTGCCAGGTGTGCCAATAGTTGGTGTCCTGTTCATAATGATACTTGTGTTCTTATCTGTCAATCAATGATCATTATCAATACCGTGACAAGGATTCAAAACTCATTTTTTCTCTTCATCAGAACTTTTGGGAACAATTTCCTCTAGCTGGATCTTAATAACTTGATGATGAAGCGTTCTTTGTCATCATTTAGCCATGTATTCATCTCCGGGCATTCTCCATATATACGTTGTATTCTTAATTCCCAATACCCTGCATATAATTATAATATTCAAGCTGGAAATTAATGATTAGCTTAAAAACTAGATTCGGTTCTCATCTCAACCACTGAGTATTCATCAATGCGATGGCTTTCCAATTTACATCTGCACTTAGATGATTTTCCTGATATGTGGTGCTTACCCAATCCGCAATATCTAACTTCAATTCCTTGAAAGTTTTTTTATCAAACACAATTTGGTCCAGTACTCGCACTGCTTCATCAAAGGAAAACCCAAGTGTACTTGCATATCTCTAGCAGTTGCTGCATGATGTCCTTCTATATCATGGGCTTTCCCTTCCTCCACATCCTTCAAGAATGTCAAACAATGAAGTGACAATTGAATGAGACAAAGAAGAAGACATCTTCTTTGAACATTCCTTTTCAGTTGTTTTTTCTCTAATATGTTGATGGTCCAAACTTTCTGTCCAATGAATGGCTCCTACTTCAAAAGGACCTAAAAGATGGCATTCGCCAGGACTTGGTGACCACCAAGGACGTGTTTGAAAGTCCTCATTAAATGACAGAGAACTCAAATATTTATCATCAGACCATTCGAGTGGATGGATTCCAAAGACTAAACTTGCCAACATAAACTCTACTTCATCAAGATTATCTGCTTTCTGTTTTAGCTTTAAAAGTGTTGATTCAATTCTCACAAGCGAAAAATGATGTGAGTTCTGCATGTGTATCCTGAATTTCACAAACTCTACCACTTTGGAATAATTAGAATGACTATAAGCCAGAAATGTAAGATTTGCTGCTTCTTACATGTAATCTTCATGGAACTTTAGGTCTTCATTCATTATATTGTTTAATTGACCACGAGGCGAGGACAACAACTGGGGGAAAATATGATGTGACATTGACTCTTGCATTGAAACATTGCCACTGCACGCTTCCAAAATCCAAATAATTTGATAATACAGATATGGTACCAACAGTGAGTAATATGACCCCCCTCATTGAAAATATTATCACCAAATTCAGTATGAAAATGATTGTCCTGATCACTAATAAGTTGATCACTTGCAGATAGATCAATGTGACCATCAACACTATTGGTGCCACTAAATTCTTCACTGAAATTTTACTCTTGAAATTAAACATTGACATCATTGGTTCCTGTAACATCCTTACTTGGAGGAGAATCATTGTCTTCATCATTGGTGGCTTCATCATCAACATAATTATCATCAATGCCTTTGAAATCCTCGCTTGGAGGAAAATAATCGTTGGTGCCATTGAAATATTCACTTGGAGGAAAGTCATCATCGATGCCAGTGAAATCCCATTAGAGGANTCCAGCTATCACTTAGCCGTTTCAACCTGTAAGTTAGTCCTCGACATACAATATAGGATATCATGCATAATCCTCGATATGTACACATATATCTCATCACAACATTACAAAAATAAACTCATTCATTCGCCATACACCTGGCATAACATTCATTATTTCAACATATATCTGTAACGGTATCCACGTACCCATCATTCAGTAATTTCCATACATCATTAGAGGAATTTTGGGGTCTAAAATGGGCCTCCTAAGGAAAACAATAAAATAATAGTTAGAATAATAAAATAATGGTTAAAATAATAAAATAATATTAATTAATTTTGGAGGAAGAAAGAAAAAAACTACTTTTTGTGTTCGTATTTTCGACATATCTCCCTGTGTTTTTACTCAAATTTCGATCAGGAGAGCTCGTTGGATGCGGAATTTGATTCCGCATCCAACGCGTACCCACACTGCATACTTTTGACAGACCCCGATACCCCAAAAACAAGAAATACCTGAAAAAACGTGATGATGATGTCATCATCACGTTTTTTTTTGTATTTCTTGTTTTTGGGGTAGCGGGGTCCATCAAAAGTATGCAGTGTGGGTACTCGTTGGATGCGGAATCAAATTCCACATCAAACGAGCTCTCTCGATCGAAATTTGAGTAAAAACACAATGAGATATGTCGAAAATACGAACAAAAAATGTAGTTTTTTTTAATGACAAATATGCCAATTCAACCATTATGGTTGACTTATTTTATTGAAATTCTATTGGTTCTTGAATTCCAACTCACAAAAACTTATTTTGGCACGTTTTCTTATAAGGCCCATTTTAGACCCCAAATTTCCTCTAATGTCACTTGGATTAAAATCATCTTGACCATTATTGATGTCTTCATCCTCACCAAAATCGCCATCTATCCCATTAAAATCCTCACTTGGAGGAAATTATCATTTGTCCCATTAAATCATCACTTATCCCATTAAAATCCTTGCAGCTAAGAAATGAATTATCATTGGTCGCATTAAAATCTTTGCTTGAAGGAAAATCATCATTCTTCATGTTAGAATAATTGTTATGAAGAAAACTAGCATCTTTATTGGTGCATGCATGCTCAACAAAATCATCATTAGTCCCATCAAAATCCTTGCTTTGATGAAAATCATCATTTGTTCCTTGAAAATCCTCGCTTGGAGAAAAATTGTCATCATTTTGCTTATTGTCTTTAGGATCCCCACTTGGAGGAAGATATTCATCATCATCATCATTGCCATCACATTCTTGCCCTTCATTATTGGTGTCTTCAAAATCTTCAAAATTAGTATTTTCTTGAACAACATGCTTGATTACATTGTTTGCATTGTCAGTGTCTTGGCTAGATGAACAATACATTTCGTCATTGACATTAGAATTATAGAATAGTCTTAATAAATTAGACAATGAAATTTTACCAGTCCTCACCCAAAAGTAGAATGTTGCAACTGTCAACCAACAATCTTATAGCTATGAGACTAAAATTTTCCCTCCAAAATTTCCCTGCAAAAATAAAGCACACATTTCCAGCACATTCATAAAACTAGTAAGAAAAGCAAATTTATGATATAAAAAATTTGAAATAATGCATTCACTAATTACATATTTCTATCCCCTGACATAAAACTAGGAAAGTTTCGTGTAAAATATTGTATATACAATTTGTAATAAAGTAAGGTTATTTACATTTTTTTTCCTCCCAAATTCATAACATTAGTAATATTTCATGTAAACCATCTTATATAAAAATTTTAATAATGCATTAACTAATTCATTTTTTTAATCCCATATTTGTAAAACAAGTAATGTTAAACCTAATCTAGGCTATATAAAACATTTAGTTTTCATACTATTCATCATTGAATTTGGAGCAATTTACTAACAATTTCAAGGTTAGTTATTTTTCTCTTTTTAATAAATTTGTTAGTTTTATAGTTAATTTGAAAATTATTATTTTATTGTTTTATTAATTTGGCAATGATTTTTTTATGGTTTTATTGATTTTTCAATTTTACATTTTGTTTATCCCACATTCTTATAAGTGGTAAAGTTAAACCTAATGTATCTTATAAATACACTCTTATTTAGAGTTTCGAGCAATTCACAAAGGGATTTCAAGAAGAACGAGAAGATTCCAAAGGAGTGTCTAGCACTTTCAAGAGAGGAGGCTCTACCTCTACCACTTTTCGAGTTAGTTTTTTTTTTAAACAATTTTTTTTACTTCATGTAGTATTAATTGAAGCAAGGCATGCCCCCTATCCCACAATTTTTAGTTTTGATTTTTTTTTTTTTTTTAATTTTAACCTACTTAAATGCCACCTATCCGGCTAAACCCGTAACCTCACCAACATTAAACTAAATAAAAAAATTAATTTAAATTTAAACTCGTAACCCCATAACATCCTCCCCCTGCGCCAACATTACATTAAAAAAAATGTCTAAATCATGACAAGATACAAGGAATCATTCGTCAAGACCTTGTGACATGGAAGTGGTGCTTGGTGACATGGAGATCATATTTGAAAATGTTGCTGCAATACAAAGTTCTCATAAGCATGAAGATGAATACCTTGTGACAGATAATGAAGAACCAAGATCAACTTCCTCATCAACACTTGAGCTTAAAGAAGTTGATCAAATCAAGAAGAAAGAAGAAGAGGAGGTTCACTCCCATGAACCATCCTTCATTGAAGGGTCTTTGAAGATGAGTGAAATGGATATCCATGAGGCCCTTAGCATACTCCATGACACTAAAGCATTGGTGTCAAATCCTTGTTGAAAATTTTCTTCATTGGAGGAGCCATCATTCTTTGAAGACATGGAGAAGATTCAAAGCGCAATGTGCAACATTGAAGGTAATTTCGTATCTTTTCTTTTTGATAGAAACAATTTAGTTGAGCTTAATGAATGTTTACATGGAGCATACTTGAATAATAATGAGGAGATTCATAAGCTCAAAATTCAAAATGAGCAACTTCTTGAGAGGTTGCAAGATATGTGTCCTTCCTCCTATGTTTCAGATTGTCATATGGTAGATTGCTTGGAGGATTCTCATGACATGAGGGATCATGAGAAACATGGAAAATTGCATGTTCTTGATTTGTTTGAATATGAGCTTGATAAGAGCCAATCACTAGTTGTGGTGGAAGAGGAACTTGAGATTCCTCTTGAAGATGGGTGCACATTTTTTGAAGAAGTGCATGATACCACTACCTAGGAACCAACCCATGAGGAAAATTTTTCATTTTTAAGGGAGGTGCATAGTCCTACCCCTATGGATCATTCACATGAAGAAATTTTTTCACTTTATGATCATTTGGGCAAGTTGGTTCTCCTACGTCCAACACCTCCAAATCTTGCAACATTCATCCTAATGAAGTGAAGTATGGGTGAAAGGTTTTTTTTATGGTGCCACATGAAGAGTATGGACTTTCTATATCTCCTTTTGATGATGACAAGAGAAACATATTATTTACATTTGTAGCAGCATCCCTTGTTACATTATGATTATACGCACCCACATGGATGCACCTATGGTATTCACTTGAGTCACTTGGAGACTCATGATTTTCCTTGATCTTTTCCTAGTCCATTTGATCTTGTTGGAATTTCATCCCAAACATGGGTGAAGAGATATATGATTGAAGAACATTATTGTTGGAAGAAACATCCTTTGTTATTTCATGTTGATATACATATTCATGGGTGTGTTGGTGAGACTTCTTGGAGCCACCTGAAGTATTCATGTTTTCTTTGCTCCTTATTTGGTTCAAATTTTGATGGAGGTTCTTCATTCACTTATTGGATGAAAGAACACATAGTCGATTATCTTGATGCACATTATATGTTTTTGAAGCAGCATTTTGGGACATGGGATCCTCACCTATGTCATTGGAGCAGATCTGGTATAATACTTGATGATTGTGTATATGGGCCACATGATGATCTCCTTACTTGGATGTACAAGCACTTTCATGATTCTTTGATGAGGTACCTTCTTGATGTACATTTGTATGATGTTTTTATGTACTTTCATGATCTATATCTTGTACTCATGATGTTTGTAAGGGTACAATACAAGCAATTGGATCCTGGCATTGCTTGGTTTCATCTTACTTGGAGTAGAAGTTCGATTGTTGGTTTGAGAAAGGAAACCAACCTTCAGTTGTTTGAGTTCATCCTTGCAGAGCAGTGTTCCAATTTCCTATGTGGGAGACCTTTTGAGAGATGGATTCAATTTTCACATGCTTGGTGTTCATGGCATTTCATCATAGGCATTTCACATCATGCATGTATCAGGATCATATGGTACCATAGTATCATTTTTGGTCTCATTGGTTTCAATTTTGGGGGAAACAAGTAACATTGGAGATTTAGTCACCACTTGAGAAGATGATTGAAATCAAAATAGTTCACCAAAAAGCATGGTGGTTCCTCTCTAAAATTTTCTTGGAATCTTAAAAAACTCAAAGCTTGGTAACTCAGCACCAACTTCAAAGAATTATACAGAAGCAAAAATCGATGAAAGTTCAGAAAAGGTTTCCAAAATATGGGAGGTAAAGATTATTTGCCCAAATTTGGTTTTTATGGATTTGATTAATCCTTTTGGTGTTAGTGGTGATGTTACAGGATGTACCAATATGCACAATCCACATCTCTTTACTTTTGGGAACACAAAATTGCATTACATGAGCTCCACTACTCAAATTGCACCTAAAGAAAATTAATGAGAAGAACCATAAGAGAGCACTTGGTGAAAGGGAAGGAGTACCAAATGAGGATGCCACTTGGGAATATATATATATACAGCATACAAACTTGGCATTGCTTGAGGAAAAGCAGTATTGAGTGGGAGGATTTGTCATGTCCCCAACTAAATCATTTCAAAATAAGACTATTTGCAAATAATGTTTCACCAACCTACTAGTTCCCTAGGTTGAGATGGAGACATAAATTTTGTAATAATTGGCTATGGGACCCAAAAGGACATTAGTTTACCATATTCACATTTAAATGAATAACATAAATGATAAATTATAAGAAAATAATGTGGCATGGGTTCAGCAAGGCACGTGGAAGCTTGTGAAGCCTTAGGGTGACTAGATTCTCCACACACTTGGCATAATAATCATCTAAATTCGAACACATGGGTAATGTAACATTATTGGATGGTAATGTGGTTTCAAATATGATTTAATGAGCCAAGGAAGTCGAATTGGTAAAGGAGGGTAACTCCCATGAAAGAGGAAGAGACTAGAATACAAGGTGTGCCACTTGGAAGGAGATTCTATGCACTCTATGACAAAAAATGATGGAAGATTCTATGACAAGTATGACAAATTCAGACCTGATTGCTGACATATGACAAGTATGACATTTCAAGGCTGAAAATAGCCACCAAGAGGTCGAATTTGGGAGTTAGAGGCAGTCATTTGAATTTGGGAAAGAATTGGAGCATGAAAAGGAAGACAAGTGTGATGAGAGTTATTAAACCACTAAGATGAGTTGGAGGGAGATCATGGAGGGAAATTTGACTTTAGGAGGCCTCATGAAGTTAATAAAAGGATATCATGAGGAAGGAGAATGTTTTTTGATCATTTTTTAATTGGCCATTGGCATTTTGGAGAGCTTTTGCTTGTCCATTGCACGATGAGTATTCACTGCCCCTGCTTGTGAACCAATTTTTAGGGAGTTGGATTCATTTCCAACTTGGTTGATGGAGAGGCCATTCAGACCTCTCATGGGAGCTTACTGGGGAAGTTTTATTTTCAAATTTAATTTCCATACGGTCGAATTCTCATCTATCTCCACATTCTCTTGGTCTTTCTACTCCATTCCCCCACACTCTCATGTTGATGGCACACTTGTTGGAGTGGTTCTTGCACTTTGATGAGGATAATTGATGCCCAAACTCGGATGTGTGATCTATGGCTCTATAATATCATGTCCATACGCTCTGTAAGTCGAAATATCCGAAATACATTTATGAAAGGCTTGCATTGCCAATGCTCTTGAATAACTAGTTTTTATGGATTTGGCTTCAATCTTGGAAGTGGATTTATATCATATTTGTATGAGAAATTTTATGAGTTTTATGATGTTGTGGAAGCCATATATTATTCGAGGCTCTGTACTTTCATTCCCATATGCTATTCAGCTCGAAGTCCAAGACACTCCTATGTTGAAAGCTTGCATTCTCATGCAATTGTATCACTAGTTTTCGTAGATTTTGGCTTCAATCTTGAAGTAGTTTTATACCAAATTTGTATGAGGGATATTCTGTGAGTTGGATGATCTTGTGACAGCAATATATGATGTGTTACTGTGTAACTTCATGTCCCTATGCTCTATGGGTCGACATCCAGGAAATCCATATATGAAATTCTTGCATTCCCATGCTATGAATCACTAGTTTCCATGACTTTGGCTTCAATCGTGAAGGAGTCTTGTATCATATTTGTATGAGGGATTTTCTTCGAGTTTGATGATGTTGTGACAACCATATATGATGTGTTACTCTGTAATTTAATGTCCTTGTGCTCTGTGGGTCGAAATCCAAGAAATCCATATGTGAAACTATTGCATTCTCATGCCATTGAATCACTACTTTCCATGACTTTGGACTCAATCTTGAAGGAGTATTGTATCAAATTTTTGGGAGGAATTTAATTTTATTTTTATACTTTTGGGGAAGAAATTTTTCATTCCATATACTACCACCATGTTTCATATTACTCTCAAAACCATATATTCTATCTTTCCTATGTCAAGTCTAACTAGTAATGCAGATTTCCCTTGGGCAATTTCTATGAAGGTTACCCTACAAATGTTGCAAGTCATAATCCACTTGCATAACTTAATAAACATTATTAAGGACAGTAATTGATGCCTGATACTCATTCACATACTCTGCTCTGATATTTGGGAGGGTGGCACTTGATTTGGAGAGCTAGTTTGGCCATCGCCCTTGGGGGGATTTGAACACAAATTCCTAGCAATTTTGGTCTTTATGTCATAATCCAAAAACAAGTTTGCAAAGGTCTAAACTCCGATACAAAGTATCCATAAACCATCTTGGGATGTCTTAAGACTCATCATACCATTTCCTTTCAAATTTGGGACCATTTGGTGAAAGATGGAACCCTCTAGAGTCATGACGGGTTAAGCTCAAATTTTGCCCAATTTGTAATTTTGTCCAAAATTGTAAAACAGGACATTACAAATATAGAAGACCTCTATTATGACCCTCTCATCTTGCATTAACAAGTTTTCCATCGAAAGTTTTGAATAAAAAGAAAATTATAAAAATCAACCCTTAATATGATAAAGAATGTAAAAATCCTAGAAGAGTCATCAAGGAAGCTATTAAGAGTCTAAAATTCTCAAGCTAAATAGATACAAAGTCCTAATTAAAAGAACAAAAACACTATATGAATAAAAAGCAAGACAATATTTTGTACATTTCTAAGGTAGCTCCTAAGAAATTATGGAGGCAAATTCTAACTAGTGAAATGAAAGATAATAAAACAATAGCTTTGAAGGATTGGAATTCCTGTATTAAAAAACTTACAAATCTTCGGATACTATATATAACATCCCAACCCTCTTTACAACAAAATAAGTTCTCGTTAACATTGATTTTGAGATTAAGCTCCTAGCAAATGAAAAGGATAAAAGGCACTGAAGGAATCTTAAAATGAACTAGCAAAATGTCATGCATACACGCACAGTAAATTGCAATTTCATAATCTTTACTACAAAACAAAACTCCCTGACCTTCCATGGCGATCTAGGAGCACTTTTTTTAAGCTCCCAAGATATAAATAAAATTTTACAAAAATCCAAACAATTCTTTAATTTTTCCTTAAGGTCTGATAAACCAAAATGATCTCAATGGACTTTAATCATCATCGTCAATCTAATCTTTAAAAAAAAATTAAAATATATATTCTCTCATCTTTTAAAAACAAGATTAAATATATATTCTTACCTATGTAAAAGGAATATTCAACTTTTTATCCTTTTATAAAGACATAACTCCAACTTTTATACATCACATCCAAAAGAGACAAGTCTCTGTATTTACATCACATTTAAAAAGACAGATCCCCAAACCAGGCTGGAGCGCACCTGATGTCACATTCAAAATGACAAGTCTCCAAGCCAAGCTGGAGAGAAGCTATCTTTTCTTAGGTAATTTTTCTCATTTATTCTATCACAAGAATGTTCGTCCATTTTCTAAATCATTTTCATATCGCTGATATCTCATTTATTATTGGATTTCTTTCCAAAAATAATACATCTTTTAACTTTGTGAAAATCAAGCACGATGGCCTGTTGGTATTAATTTCTGAAGTCTCTCCGGAGGAAAACACCCTTTTAACTATGTAAAAACCTAGCGCCTGCCCTGTTGGATCAATTTCTAGAGTCTCCTCCATAAGGATAAAAAGGGTCATGATATCATTCATACACCCATTACAGAATTATGATAGTTTGGATCTTGAAGTGACCCAAAAAAGAATTCAAAATGAAATCACATATGCAAGTAAACTGTCAAACAGATAAAGATCATGCAACCATATCTCTGTTCCATCATTCAAAAAAACGCAATATATACTGCCTTCTCTCTAGATAGGAATATATTGGAGTATCAAAACAGTCCTGCCATGCTTGTCATTTCTCTGGAAAACAAATGAAATGTTGTTGATATTCATCTATAACCGACAATAACAAAGAGTTCCGATTTCGTTTATGATAAATGTCAATTATATGTTATTCACGGAGGAACTTCTTCCACTAATAACCCATGAACAGTTGAAAACAGCAATGTAACAAAAGCATCGATGAAACCCATAGTACTGTCTGTACATTTTGAACAGTTGAAAACAGAAATGTAACAAGAGCATTCTTGGAAACCATAATTAGCCTAGGTGAAAAAAGTGCATGATACCATCTCATAAGCCAGTCAAATGCCACTTTCTTGGTCTAGTGAAACGAGCAAAAAAAAAGTGCATGATACCATACCATTAGCCTATCAAATGCCACCGACTTTAACCTCGATTCTCCACTGTATATTATTCTTTACACAGTTAAGAAAAATTATGATACAAAACTGACTCAGAAATTCAAAGCATTGATGAGTTCACTAGGACAGGAGTTACACCTATTAACCATAGTGTTTGAAAATAAAGCTGTCCTTGGTTAGGCATAGCCTTAAGTTCGCAGGAAAAACATTAGTATATTGATCAACCTATATTCTTATGCCGCTAAATAGATCGACCTATATCCTTATGCCACTAAATATCTAGGGTTCTGAAGGCATTCACTTTTTAAAATTTAAAAAGCACTCCTCCATGAGTAGCAAAAAATGGTGCAAACACTAGTGACTCAACAGCCATCAGTTTGATCAGAATGTTCAGAGATGGCCCTGATGTATCTTTCAATGGGTCCCCTATGGTATCACCGATAACAGCAGCCTTGTGGCAATCAGATCCTTTGGGACCAAGTTCCCTTGCAGCTTTTGATGCCCCTGCCTGCAACAATCAGCAACCCATAAATCAGTTAAAAGTTGCATGGCATGGTGAGTGGAAAAAATTAAGAGATTAAATCCAAAATGATATACCTCTATGTATTTCTTGGCATTGTCCCAAGCACCGCCAGTGTTGGAAGCTGATATTGCAACCTGTAATAAACAAAACGAATCATCACAACATTTCTCTTTTTTTTCCCAGTAAGAACATTTTCAAAGACAAAGCAAGATTTGAAAGTACCTGTACACCAGAGACAAGAGCTCCAGCCAGAACTCCAGCCAGAGTCTCAACTCCAAACAAGGTACCAACAATGAGGGGCGTGAGCATTACAAGGGCGCCCGGAGGAATCATTTCTCTAAGTGAAGCATCTGTTGATATCTTCACACAAGTTGCATAGTCGGGTTTGGCAGTCCCTTCCATCAGACCTGGAATATTTTTGAACTGTCTGCGGACCTCTTCAACCATTTTCAATGCTGCACTTCCCACACTTTTCATTGTCATAGCTGAAAACCAATAAGGCAGCATGGCCCCGACAAGCAAGCCAATGAAGACTTTGGGTGTAAGGACATCCACTGATGAAATTGCGGCCCGGCTTACAAATGCTCCAAATAATGCAAGAGACACCAATGCAGCTGAACCAATGGCAAAGCCCTGCATAGAATAAATAATTCATTCACTGCCCTTTATCAAGGAAACACAACATATAAGGTGAAATAACACATAGAAGCATCAAACTCCAAAAAAGAATTGGAATATACTGCATCTTACCTTTCCAATTGCAGCAGTGGTATTCCCTGCCGCGTCTAGAGCATCAGTCCTTTCACGAATCTTATGGCTAAAGCCAGCCATCTCAGCAATACCACCAGCATTGTCACTAATAGGACCATAAGCATCTATCGCAAGTCCAGTCGCAATCGTACTGAGCATCCCCAAAGCAGCAACTGCAATCCCATACATTGCAGCCAGACTGAAACTCACGAATATGGCCGCTGCAATAGCGAAGATAGGAATAATTACAGACTTGTATCCTAAAGCAAGCCCAAATATGACATTTGTTGCAGCTCCAGTTCTGCAGGACTGGGCTACTTCCTGGACAGGACTGCAACACAGAAACATAATAAATCAATTATCATCGACCTGCGAAAATACCAAGGTCTAAAGATTTTATTATTTGAAAACACGATAGACCATTAGACTCACCTATAGGCATTGCTTGTGTAATACTCAGTAGTATAACCAATCACAAGTCCAGCCCACAATCCAACAGCAACACAGAAAAATAGATGCCTGTATAATGCAAACAAACAAGATATAGACCCAAAAAATATGCCAAGAGGAGTGCACAGAAGAAACTAAAGAACAAAAGCCATAAAGTTTGAATTCATACCAGTTCTTCACTTCTTTCAAAGTACCAAAATTGTAGATGGTGAAGGTTGATGGTAATCCAACAAAGCTTACAACAGCAATGCCAGCCGTCATAAGCACAGTAGAAATTATAAGTTGTCTCTTCAGAGTAGGTTCAATATCCTTGACAGCCTTGATCTCAAAGAAGTCCGTAGCAAACAGTGTTGTAATTAAGCAGATCACGATACCCATTGAACTAATAAGCAGGGGATAAGACATGGCAGTTAAATCATGATCAGTGCCAAATGATGAGATGGATGCCACGACAAGAGCAGCACAGGAAGCTTCTGCATAGGATCCAAACAAGTCTGAGCCCATGCCAGCTATGTCTCCGACATTATCGCCAACATTATCAGCTATAACCTGAACCGACATAACAAGAAAAACGTCAATAATTTTCAATGCCCAAAACCATTAAATTCAGTTGTAGTCATAGAGGTCGAATGGGATGTGGAACCGTTGTAAGTTAAAAGCATTTCTTTTAAATACACTAGGCCAGGTTATCCGAAGAGTCTACCCTTCCTGTGGACATTTACCCAAAGAAAGAGTTACCAAAGTCAACAAGATCTTGAATGCATATTAAAAATCCATGTGGAAGTAATTATGGCTCTCTATGTACTCAATGAAGCTAAAGAAAATTGCTTTGTTTCAGCGTTATAAGCATCAGGTTTCTTAGAGAGAAAAAATTACACTGTTCCTCATTATGCCAAAATATAGAAAGCTATTCTGCAACTCCACACAACCAAAATTAAGAAAAACTCACGGCTGGGTTGCGAGGGTCATCTTCAGGTATGTTTTGCTCAATCTTCCCAACAAGATCAGCACCAACATCAGCAGCTTTAGTGTAAATTCCTCCACCGACTCTTCCAAAAAGAGCCATTGAAGAGCCACCAAGACCATAACCAGTAATGGCTTCAAAGAGGCCCTCCCAGTCATCTCCATAATAAAGCTTGAAAATGTGAATGGAGAGGTACAGCACCAAGAGCCCATTGGCAGCAAGCAAGAATCCCATCACAGCTCCAGACCTAAATGCTGTAATGAAGGCCTTCCCAACACCCTTCCTGGCTTCCAAAGTGGTTCTTGCATTAGCATATGTTGCAATTTTCATTCCAAAATAACCAGACAGAACAGAAGTCACAGCACCAAGCACGAAGGCTAAGGTGCTAAACAATGCATTCGCAAGAGCAGGCTTGCACATCTTAGCATTATCATAGTTGCATGGCTGTTGCTTGGTGCTGAAACCCTGCACAGAGCCAAGGAACAGAAATATGATGACCCCAAAACATGCAGTGAAAACCCCCAGATATTTGTACTCTGTAAACAGAAACGAAGTAGCCCCTGCAAAACAAGTGAAAGATATTATAAGGCATTGACAATAAGACGATACTGGAAAGTGAGGCAGAAACATTCAATTAGGCATGAAGATTAAACATAAAGATATCATATTTCAATCTAAATGATTTAAATAACCCATTTGCAAGCATAAACACAAGGAGCTATTCCAAAACTCATAGTACCATTAACTATCAATTATGAAACAGAAATACCCATTTGCAAATATTCAACCTATTCCAAAGCCAAATCACACAATACAGATTAAAAAACAAAAGAAAAGAGAAATTATTCTATTCTGATCCCAATGATTTAAATAACCCATTTACAGTATAATTTCAAAACTCATCCCAAAGATTTTAATATCTCATCTGCAATCTAAACGCACTAATATTTTCGAGAACTCACAGTATAGATTAAACATATTTGCAATCAAAACACACTAATCTTTCCCAGAACCCACAGTATAGATTAACAAGAAAAAGTAAAAGGGAACATTCCAATCTCAATGATTTACTTAACACATATGCAAACATGAACGTAACAAGCTGTTCCAAACAGCCAAAACAACATATCCAACTGTTTATCATCCTATTCTATGTTTCATTATTTATTATGAAACAGCATCTCTAACTTTTATCATCTTGTTCTGGTGTTTATCATTTATTATGATACACCTCCACAACACCAATTATTTAAATAACCCATTTACAAATATACAGCAAACAAACTCTTTCAAAACTCACAAATACAGATGAAAGAAAAAGGAGAGGTCAAAGAAAAGGGAAGAGGAGAGCAGATTTTAAAGACATAAATACAATTCCAATATGCCAAACACAGCATACCCAATTGGCAAATATCCATGATTTAAATAACCCATTGGCAACATATGCAGAACAAGCTATTCCAAAACTTGCAGCATTTATTACTATAACAATTATTTAAATAATCTATTTGCAAATATAAGTTATTCCACCATGCACAAATGGTGCATGGTTAACAAAAAGAGAGGAAGAAAGAAAGGGGGAGATTTTTAACACAGAAACTATTTCAAACACAGCATATCTAACTATTTATCTCAGTAGTTGTTTTTTATTATTATATACACTAAAATACCAGAGGCCAGACCAAGCAAGTTTGCATATTCATCCAGTACCCAATAAATCATCATCAAGTTAGTAAGAAGGCCACTGTCTCTGCCCACATTCCATTGACAGGATCATGGTACATTGGGATAACCAATAAATCATCATTAAGAAGATCACTATCTCTGCAGACATCCCAGACAGGATCATCATGGTATATTTGGGATTTATATATCGTTAGAAGCCAGACTTTGTATATTAAGATTTATTTATTATTGGAAGCCAGACCTAGTATATTGGGATTTATATATTGTTGGAAGCCAAACCTTGAGCTATTGGGATTTATATATTGTTGTAAGCCAAACCTTGAGCTGGATCTATCTATGTGGAAAAAATAAACCCATGACAGTAAAACAGCAAACTTACTTCTCACTCTTAATTTGTCAATTTAGATAAATTGGACCAAATTTCCAGGCTGCAAACCCAGGCAAGAAATCCAAATAAAACAGCTCAAACAGAACCCAACACACAGGAGACCAAAATAAACAACCGTACTTATAACGCTACCATCAGACATGTTTTCCCGAAGCCCAAGCACAGAGATAAAATCTTCAGACCAATAAAATAAGCCCAGAAGACCACGAAACAGTCACATGAATTTTAACAAAACGATTCAAATTTAATCAGTATTACGCTATCTGGTTAACACACAACATCAATACAATTGTTCAGAATCCTTATGAAATGAAGATTTTTTTTGGACCAAAAAGAAAGCAGAATTCTAATTCAACAGAAAATCATACCTTCGGAAATAGCGTTCTGAATCTCGGCACACTTTGGGACAGCGTTTCGTGCATCGCCACCATCTTCATCGGCCTCGTCAAGCAAAAGCTCGTTATATGATCCATTACTGCGCGACGAGGAACTATCAGGACCCACTTTGACGCGCGATACCAGCACCCATTGAAGCAAGGCGAACCCAATTCCAATAACAGCAGCAACAGGAATCAGAATTCCCGTTAGAGTCTCGCTCAGTAGAGCACCACCCATGGCGAAAAATGAACCTTCTTGAAGCCAAAACTGCTAAAAAATGAAGCTCTTCGGATTCGAACCAAGGCCACCGCGATGATCAAGAAAGAAAACAGTAGGAGATGGAGTCTCTTGATGCCCACGTCTCAGTATTTATAGTTATAAACACTTCCCTTACAAGTTCCCACCACCCGCACCAGGCCCTCGTTGAGGGGACCCAGAAGGGCGCTCGCTCTCTTTGTTCCCCTCGATGAGGGTAGGCACGAATTTCGAATAATAAAATTACATATAAAATAAAATCCGAATACGCATAATTCCAATTTCCACTGCTAGTTTCAAAAAATAAAGAAAAAAAAAATTTGTTGACTCATCAATAAATAATAATAAGCAAATAAAATGCGGGTGTCTAATAATTGAGGGGTTTCCATCCAATGTATACATTTAGTGATACGACTGGCGGATTTACAGATGGATTATAAATCTTATTAATTGGATCTTTTGAGTTCCGTGGCGGTTATGAGGAATTAGTCCTTGGATTTTTTAATTTTAGGATAAGGTGGTGATGTGGCTTATTCACCTACCTTTCCTGTGGGATTCCACATTCACGTGGCTTATTCCCCTAATTTCACATTGAGGTAGGGGGTATGTCACCGCATTACCCCCACTTTATCACTTACAATTGGTTGCAAGTCAAGAATCAATTTTATAACTAGGGGTTGGGAGTTTGACATTTTTTTTATATATTTTGAATGGGCATGTGTTTCTCACATGGAAGGTTAGGTTTGAATGGAATGGTAGATTTCTATGTAAGATTTCTTGTCTCACAAACGAGACAAAGACACCATCTATATCAATTTGGTGAGTGACTAGATTGATCTTTATTTATTATTATTTAGTGTTTTACTATCAAAATATTTCAGTTATGATTTTACGAATATTGTGTTATATTCAAAATGATTAATCGTTTGTATTTATATTTAACAATCTTAAATTATTAGAAAAATTATTATATTTATAAAATTATATATATAAAAAGTTAACGTAGTATTTTAATTTTATTAAAATATTCATTTAACAATACCACAAATTTTTTTTAAGCTATACATTTTTATTAAAATATAGAGGCAAAATATACAAAAGTCAACTTGGCCAAAACTGAGGGTCATCTATAGAGAGTGAGGGACTGAGACTGAGACATCAATACAGATACTGAGTTTAAATTTAAAGCAAACAAAGACATAGACATAGTTTCCATACACAGACATAGATACAGAGTTCAAATGTAAAAAATAGCCATGGATAGGCTTGATAAAAAACCTGCAAAACAAAAGCCTAGGACGAAAGGTCCTTTATGTTGGTGGAAAGCACGAACCTTAGGCCGGTGGAATTTCTTCAATGATGGGCCAGGCCAATCGTTCTTCTTACGACTAGGTGGGCGAGTTGGTCGCGGCTTCCTGAGCTAGTTGTGCTAGCTGTTGTTGCCGATCAGGCTTCTGGCTGGACATTTCCTTTAGGCGTTTGAAGAGAGGTACAATCGTTGAGGGGATGGGGAAAGGTAGAGCATAAGGAGCCGTCGTTGTGCACCCTGTTGCGCTCCCACTGCCACCTCCCCCATGACTATCGAGAACCATTCCCCCAGTTGCACTTCCACTGCCACCTCCTCCCCTATCACGACCGCCTCCATTCATACCACAATGCCCTGAAACGAGTTATCTGTGGCCGTGAGCTGAGCGTCTATCTCAGCAATTCTGGTTTTCATGGCAAGGACGAAGTCGCAAGCTTCAAACCAGTTGTTGAGCATGTCTTCAACAAAATTGTATAACATGTTTTTCATGAGCCAGTAATGGTTTATCTGGCTATCATCCTGACCTATTGCTAACTTCTGGTTTAGGACTCACCCTTCCTAGGCTTCCAAGAGGATGCGAACCCGAGAAGAGATGTGGTGTTCATAGCCGGCCACGACTTGGATGCTACAACCACGCTGGGCTTTGCCTCTGCTCGAGCTTTCCCTTCTCGATGTACCTCTTTGACGTGACATGGCGACCCGATTGCACCTCTGCTTTCTAAAATTAACAAACTGAGAGATGCTGAAAAAAACGAACCAGAGAGCCCAGCAATTTTCAGAGCTAAGCAGAGACTACATAAAATGTCGAATTGATTTGCCATTGCATTCATATCCACCTTCCCCCTTGCCATGGTACCAGCGCGCAATGAATTTTGTTGCAGAGCCATGACCGTCGCCAACCCACGTCGCAGTTGCCAAAGTGACAGGCAGAGCTTCTCCCTCGCGCGATGGACGTTGAAGGTTCTGGAGGCTTGTAGAGTCGAGGTTGATGGATGGGCCGAGATCTTGATGGTTGCCACGCGGCAAGTGCAGAGGTCGAGGCAGGACGTGTCGTCGATCGTCGGACTGGTCACCCGCATCCAGGAAACAATACCACATTACTATTACGTCTTTTTCATTTTATAAACAAAGATTATTTTTATATTAAATAAGATAATAATACATATGAATATATGAATCTTGTTGACACCACATTATCATTATCTTTTTTTTTTCTTAATATTATCATTCTCATCAATTAGAAGATATATGTCAATGCAGCCTTATCACCTATTTACCTAGGGTTATAGGGTTGTAATAAGATAGGTTTACTAGGTTCCAGAAGCCAATTACCATTACGTCTTTTTCATTTTATAAACAAAGATTATTTTTATATTAAAAAAATTAATAATAGATATGAATGTAGCATCTTGTTGACAACGCATTATCATTATCTAAAAATTCATTTTTTTATATTATCAAACTCATCCATTAGAAAATATATCTCAATGCAACTTTATCACCTAGGGTTATAGTAAGATAGATTTACTAGGTTCCACTTTTTTTGAAATGGTAGAATATTAAAAAGCTATGTATGGCATGTTAAAAATTCATCACAATTTTTACTTTTTCTATATGAGGTGGACTAAGTTGGAATTTATGAGCAACCATCTTAAAATATTTAAATTAATTTAATAAAATTAAAAAATATAAATGGTGTAGGTGTGACCTAATGTCAAATCTTAATCCCAAGAAGCATATCTCATTATTATATATTAATTGTAATCCCAAAAGCAATCAAGCATCCATAAATAAAAGCGAGCTGTATATAACAGCTAAGCCAGCTAATTATTACTCTCAGAATATATATTCCCCTTTTCTACTATGGTTTTTCCATCCTTTCCAATCGAGTTGGTCAAGTATCAATGACCTTAATAGATTTTGGTGTTCAAGTTTGTGAAGCTCTACTAACTTTTTTTTTCAAATTTCCATTACCGAGTATCGAAAGTTTCTGGTTAGTCCCTAAAAGGAGTATAATTTTTATTTGTAAGTTTTTATTTGTTAGTTTCAACGAAGAGTATAGTTTTCATTTTCAAGTCAAGGTGCTTAGACTTTGCATCAGTTTATTTTCATATTATGATTTTTTTAATATTTTTAAAAAATAATTGAAAAAAAAAATTTGAAAAAAAAAATTTATTCTATTTTATGATTGGTCAAAAAAATTATAGATGAATAATAAGACAAAACTAAAAAAAATAATTTTATTTTCAAAGCATATAAAGTAAAATTAAAAACATTTAATGTCAAATTTTCTAAACTTGCCATGTGGCAACCTTCACATGTCATTATTAATTTTTGTTTCCTAAAGAACAATAAAAAGAAGTGGTTGGCATTTCTCATGTGATATCTCATGTGATATTTTGCTTTTGATTTGACTAATTTTATATATTTTTATTTTAATATTTTGAAGAGATCAATTACTTATTGATCTAACAAATTTTAAAATAATTTGTATATTCAACTTAGAGCTTATTTACTTTTTCAATTTTCACATGGGTAGAGGATAACCATTTTGTGACATATTCATTTAGTTGTTGATGATGATGATGATGATTAATCTCCAATGAGACCGTAAAATTTTATTCCTGTGCTAAAAAAGCTTAAAAAGAAGCATATCAAGGTCATTATAGTTTTGACAAGTTAGGAGATTAGAGATGTTAATATTATAATAAAGATTATGGAACTACGATCTAATGTGGGTGTACGTAGGGCACTCTAAGAGAAAGTGGCTTTTATCCTTGATGCCATTAGTCTCACAGAGATAGGAAATCCTTTCTTCCCGCAATGTTTTAGGGATTGTGTAGTGCCATGTTTCACTACGAAGCTCATGAGAGTTCATTCTTATTTTGGCTATATTAGTTTTCTTCTTCGAGTTAGTCAAAATACATAGATACGTTTCGTCTTCTATGTTAGGAAATGTTGTCATTGATGCCAACAAGATAACAAAGGACTCTTGATGCTAAGGCTTGAATAAATTGTACTAATGTCAAAGGTATGTATGTGACTTCAAGAAATAAAAGGTAAAAGTGGAGTAAAGAGAAAGTTATGTAAAAGGTAAAAGTGGATTATAAGTATAATACCCCATGTGTTAATCCTCAGACATGTGTAATTTGTAATTTGTAATTGTTTATTATTGTGGCACTAGGTGCTGGGACAAGGGTCCTTAATTACTGAGAGACGTTATTATTATTATTATTATTATTATTATGTAACTAATTATTTAATAAAAACAATTGGCTTGTCGAAAACCACAAAAGAGTACAAGAGGCCTTGATCGACAGTGTGAGGGGGGATGAGGACATTCCTAACTCTTTAGAACTTGTTGGAATAAGTTTGTTTATCCTAGTTCGTGTTTATGAATTTTGTGACTTTATTAGTTGATGGTTACCCAAACATTGTACAACAAACCTAACTTTTGATTGTTTTGGCCTTAGGAGTTATTTTTACACCTTATGCTTGGCTTGATGGGTTCCACTTGCTGAATTTGCCCCCTTTGGTGGTTTTGTAACTCCTTTTTGGAGGTTACACTTGGTTTTGTAACCCTCACTTGCACAAAGGTTCCCTCACTGGTTCTTTTTTGACAATGCATGTGAGAAGTGTAATTCCTCCTTCATTATGACTCCATTTTGCTATTATGGGTAGATGTATTGGTTTGTGTAACTCCTCACCTCAATAATTTGAGTTCCTCTTCATGAATGATGTATCCACACATGAGTTGGAGTTGGGTTGGGTTGTTTGGAGTCACCCTCCTTGAAATTTGAGCTACTTGGGTAGGATTCGAGTTACCCTCTTGTGGTTGAGTTATCCCCCTTCGGTTGACTCAAGTTGACTTACATTTAGTTCCAATTGAACTCCTTGGGTTTGAATTGCCTCTTTGGTCTATACATCCTTGGCAAGGGTTTGGTTGGCTTGTTGTTGTTGTTCATGCCATTCTTACTGAGAGATTGGTAAGCTTGTTAGCTTGGAAAGTCGGGTATGCTCTACTATGTGTGTGAACCATGTGCTTGAAGGCACTGTGATATTGTGTTGTCTTTGATGTAAGCTTAAGAAACTCTGGTGTAGTTCCTTTGTGTCCACTACTTGCCTTTGTCTTAGACCTGCGCATAAATCCTGATGGTGAATGGTGATATCTTGAGATACCTAGTTGGTGAAGGGTTATCATTGCACCTAGTAGTGGGGTGGAGGAGGAAGTAGGTGGTGAGGAATAGAGTTGTGGCTTCTCAAACTGATATTTTGAACTATTCTTGAGTGCAGCTATGCCTTTGAATTAGTGGCCTTAGTTCGAGTGTGTCTTAACAAAGTGAGATCTAGCTTGGCAATGCCTAAGGTTGGGTGGAACGTGGTCTGGTTGATGCCAGTTGCACATTAATAAGATAAGTGAATTATTTCATATCAATTAATATGTTTATATGATGTTTCCAGTGTTTCCATAGATGAATTGTTTATTGTTGATGTGCATGGTTTGTGTATCAATGGTTGGATGTAGATTTGATGGTTAACTGCTTGGAAATTGGTGTAATCTCCTTGATTTTGAGATCTGATCTCAATGGAAACTTGAAATATGTTTATTTTTGTATTATTTCTTGTATATTAACTTTAAAAAGTTCCCTCCATGACTGATCATATCTTTTATATGATTCTACATATGAAATTATTGAGTTTTAACTGCTAGAAAATGTTTTTTTGCTAGAAAATTGGAATGAATGGATAGTTTCTCTGTATTTTTGATTATTTGAAATTGTATGGATGTATCTTATAGTTCTATTGTACCCTTGATGGCATCACTGAGCCTTAGAAATTGATATAACCTCTATTTAATCCATTCGAATGAATTAGTTACATGTTTGGCTGTCAATTGTCTAGTTTTCGCTTGGAAATTGGATTGTTTTAACTACTTTGAAATATGTATTGGTTCATCCATGTTTATGGTTGTACATGATCATGCAAGTGCAACCTTGGTGGTTTTATAGTGCCTCGTATGGATTATATTCATTTTATTTGGGATGCACAATGGATTTTGCATGGAATCATATGCTTACCAGATGATCTTGTTGTGAATTTGATTAACAAATTGTAGATATGATCTTCTATATGAGTTAGTGGTTGTAGATGGATACTTAGTACTTATTACTATTCATTATTTAATTCATGTATATGTTAGGTTCAGATCTGATCTGATAAGTAATCCAAAAATTTTAAAGAAAGTGTCATAGATTAGATTTACGAAAGTGTTGTAATTTGAATAGTTTAACTGTTGAAAATTCTGAATTGAGATGATTTGCAAAGGAATCTGTAAATACGATTTATAAGTGTTATTGGGTTGATTATGGTAACCCATGAATGTTTAAATAATTCTAATTTCCAAGTTAATAATCATGTAAATATGGTTTAATTTTCATGCTTGCACGTGTTTAATTTAGCAAGGATTAGGATCCTCGGGATGGAATGAACTCATTGTGAAAGAAGGTTGAAAGAGAAAGAAGCAATTCAATGTACACTGATCAAACATTCATGGTGAAATTGAACAAACAAGAGACAAAATTGGTCATCATAACATTGCATCCATTATCATTAACCTCTGTGTAATCCAATAATGATGCAATAGGAAGAATTTGAATCCAATAGGTATGATTCGAATTCACCAACTTGGACTGACTCCATGGCTAACTCAATGTTGGAAAATCACTACTAGAAGCTCACAAATGTAATTTAGGACAACTAAATCAATTCTCAATCAGTTAACTAAACAAGGTAGGTAGGAAAATGCGTCTACCTCCTAAAATTAGGAAAATGTGATTCTAGACCACTTCTAGACTAACTAGAGATGAACTAGTTGATGTCCATCGGAGGGTAACTCAACACATACTAGGGTGAACTGATTATGGGACTCCCGTGACTTAGTGTGGGATCCTAAATTATAGGGATTGGCCTATGGAGGCTCCTAAACTCATGCAAACTAGTACATCAAGTGGTAGGTGGGACCCATATGAGTTCCCCATGGCACTAGTGAAGTGGCAACAAACTCCTAAGATAGGAAATGGCATTTAGACTATGTTGGTCAAGGGAGGATTATAATTAATTCTAAGAAATTGAACAACTAAGAGACAAAATTGGTCAGCATAACATTACATCCATTATCATCGACCTCTGTGTAATAGAATGATGATACAATAGAAAGAATACGAATCCACTAGGTATGATTCGAATTCACCAACTTGGACTAACTCTAGTGCTAACTCAATGTGGGAAAATCACCACTAGAAGCTCAATAATGTAACTCAGGACAACTAAATCAGTTCTCGGTTAGTTAACTAAACAAGGTAGGTAGGAAAATATGCCTACCTCCTAAAATTAAGCAAATGTGGTGCTAAACTATTTGGAGATGAACTAACTGATGCCCATTAGAGGGTAACTCAACACATACTAAGGTGAACTAATGATGGGACTCCCATGAATCAGTGTGGAATCCTAAATTATAGGGATTGGCCTTTGGAGCTCCTAAACTCATGCAAACAGGCACATCAAGTGATAGGTGGGCCACAGATGAGTTTGCCATGGCACTAGTGAAGTGGAAACATACTCTTAAGCTAGGAAATGACATTTAGACTATGGTGGTCAATGGAGGATTATAATTAATCCTAAAACCCCGCCTTAATCCAAACTTGGACAACCTAGGCCCTAGAAACTAAGACCAAAGGTCACCCATACCATCTAATGCAAAAATTAACTTCTCAATAAACCAAGGAACTAGGGCAAAAATCATGGGAAACTCCCCCTCAAAATGAGCAGCAAAAACAGGAAGATTTGGTGAATATGTATGAAATTTTCTCCTCTATAGGGAAGTAATGTAGAATGATAGCCTTACTATGCACTAGTTCCAGATGTAATGCATGTGGACTTCAATGTTCTTGGTACGTTACTTCTGTACTAGATCACTAGATATCTTGATTGCATTTTGATTATCATGGAGGAGGTCTATTAAGGGAGAAGTGCAAATTCCAAACTATGTTAGAATCCCATGTAGCTAAACTTCCTAAATAGCTACATTCATAGCCCTCCGATACTCTGCTTCAGCTGAAGAGAGAGAGCAAGAGTTGCTTACTTCTTGCTTGACAAACAGATTGGTTCATATACTAACATGAACACAAATCCAGATGTAGATTTTATGTCAATACTATCACCAACTCAGTCTGAATTAGTAAAACCAATTAGATCTAGTTCAGAACTAGCAGAGCAGTGGATCCCCAACTCTCTCGTACCTTACACATAATGCAATATCATGCGCTTTATTGATTTCCAACGAAGATCGTGTGTCTCCTGCATGAATATGGAAACATCACTCACAACATAAGATAAACCTGGCCTCGAATGAGTGAGGCACAATAGGTTACCAATCAAAAATCTATATAGTGTACTATCAAATAGTGGTGTGGAACCATTTTCTTCCAACCTAATGCCAGATAAGAAGAGGAAGGGTTCTTCTTTACAATCAATCATGTGGAATCTTTTGAGAAAATATCCTATGTATCTAGACTGTGTAATCATGATCCCCAAAGATTTTTTATTCATTTCAAGGCCAATAAACTACCTTAGAAACCCTAGATTAGTGATGGATAATTCCTTTCTCAAAGCTGACTTAATATCCCTTAATCAAATAGTTAAGCCACTAGCAATGAGAAAGTCATCCAAATATAAAACAATCAATAGTAAGCATCCTCCCTTTTGTTGCATGTAGACATTGCAGCCTGACTTGCATGTCTCGAATTTTTGTGACATTAGGAAGGAATCCATCTTGGCATACCATGCCCTTGGGGCTTGCTTGATCCCATACAAATATTTCCTTATTTTTCAAACTAAGGATGAACCTTCAGTGTACCCCTTAGGCTGTCTCATGTAGATATCCTCTTCCAGGTCATCATGGAAAAAGGCACTCTTTACATCCATGTGATGTACCTCCCATCTCTTCGAAGATGCAATTGCCAAAACTAGCATTATGGAATCCATTCTTACAACATGAGTGAATGTCTCATTGTAGTCCAACCCATGAACTTGTGAGTACCCCTTTGCCACTAAATGAGCCTTATACTTGGTAGTGGATCTATCTGCTGCTATTTTGGTCTTGTAGATCCATTTGTACTGAACCTAGCTTCCTCTCAGGAGGCAAGGTGAAAAGTGTTAGGATTATAATCCTCCCTTGTCCAAATTGGTCACTTATGCCTAAATTAGGATTCTTTTCAATCTTTATTGGGTCACTAGTACCATTGGGTCCACATGGACTAGTTACTAGAGCGTACGGAACACTGTTTGAGGCTAATTTTCACTGACTACACTTGCATGCATTAGTTTAGGTGCCTCCTAGACCAATCCCTATAATTTAGGAGGCATTAGGAGTGATGGCACCAACCTCCTTCAATTGAGCTCAGTTGGTGACTAGTGAAGCATAGTTAGGAGTCAATTACATTCAGCTACATCCAGTTACATTCAGCTAGCACCAGTAATTGATTGATTGCATGTGGGAAGGAGCCTTTCCTCACCTACCACATCAGTTAGACTAGTTTAACTTATTCTAACTGATTGAGCCACTAATTTAGACAACTGGAGCTAGCTAGTTAAGCTCTGATAGTGATTTAGACACATTCAGTTATCCATGCAGTTAGATTGAGTCATTTAATTCGAATTCCCTCTCATGTATTCAAATTGTCTAGTTATTAATACCATTGTATTACATTGTAAACATTATCCAGATTGTATCCAATTACTTTTTTATTAATGAAAGCATTATACAGCTGCAAACTATTTTTTTGCACTGTTTCATTTCAATTCTGTGTAAATTGCTTGTGAGATCTATTTTTGTTTTTTGTCTTGGTTCATAAATTCCTGTGAGCTCAATTTTTATATGGTATCAAAGACTTGGTAGGATAAGGCATTTCTCCTTTTTACATATTTCATGCTGGATCAAAGTAATTTCAGCAAAAAAACTCAAAAAATTCCAGCTCTGCACCAGAAGCAGAGAGTTTACCACATAATTCTTGGGCAAAGAAATTGTTGACCAAGCTTGATTGATTAACTAAGTCAGGCGTGAAGAAAACTCCAAAAGTACACGTTGTTCGACCTTACTTTGTTTTTTTGTGTAATTACAGGTATAATTTTAGATGGATTCAAAATTATCAGTTCCTCTTCTTACTCCATCCACAAGATATTCAGAATGGAAGTTGAAGATGATTGCATCTCTAAAGATACAAGATATCTATGAGGTGTCTATTGGACTTGGTAAAGATTCTTGTGAGAATGAGAATGAATGGATAAATGAAAGTGATGGAGCCTTTGAAACAGTATGTCTGGAACTTTCTCCAAGCTTGCACTACCTCATTAAATCTACTAAATACCCAAAGGATCTCTGGACAAAATTGGATAGAGCCTTTGGCAAGCATGACAAGGATCATTATAGAAATTTGGAGAGCACTCCTAGCACCACAAGAGCTCTTTATTCAAAAGTATCAGCCTCTACTCTCTCTGATGAAGTTGTTCAAGATGAAGAAGAAGTAGTATCTTCCTCATAGTCAATTCGAATTGAAGAGAGTCTCCTTGGAGTGACTCCTTCTCCTGTTGCTCCAAAATTTTATCAAATCTATGATATCTCATATTCTCATATGGATGATAAATAATAAGACATTCAAATATTTTGTATTGAAGAAAAACTCTCCTTCCATTCTATGCAAACACTCACCAGTGATTCTCCTTTAAATTTTGTGCAAAATTTGCCAGTGATTGCTTCAGAAGGTGAAGAGGAATTCGATTTCTCTCCCTCTAATGTTGCTGCTGGTGTGCATATAAGTAATACCTTGGATATTTTGGAAATAATAACATATTTTAGGAGTGATCCATTCACTCTCCTTGATCTATATCTTCCAACAAATTCCTATAGGATTGCATGCATAATTATTCATAATTTTGAAGAAGGAGAAAATTGTGCATCTACCATCTCGGTAGACCACACTTTTGGATCTAATATGAGCCTATTTGGATCTGATACAATCTTATTTAGATATTATATGATATTATTTGGTTCAAATTTCAAGTTCCAAGAGCCTTCAGTCATGCTTGTAGCCGCTCTCATCAATTTTGGTGTGAAAAATCAAGTACCGCAAGTCTTCTTCAAATTTGTTGCTGGGGATTTGATGTTTGTTTCCTCTTATGAGGTTTTTGATATTGTATTTTGTTATTCATTGGTTATTTATGAAACTATATCAGATTATGGAGCTGAAACATTTACACTCCATAGTCCCAGGGATTCTCTACCTTTGTATTTGATCACATGCTCATCTCCTCACAAAACTAGTAAAGAGGGAGACATTTTGCATCTTCCTGGACACATGCTCCTAACACTTGGAGATGATTATAACTCATGTTATAGCCTATTTTTGTTTCTCATGTTAAAGCATTTTCTTGTTTTTAAAGTTTGGTCTTTCTTTTTATTTTAAAGTTTTGACTTTAGTTTCTTTTAAATTTTTCTTTGATTTTGAGGCTTAATTTTGGTTTACTTAGTGAATTTCATGGTTTTTAGGGGCTTGTAGAATGTATATAGGACTTAAAGGTTCTAAAAAATATCATAAAGTTTTATTCAAAGATATTAACTAAATTTTAACCCCTTGCTGTGAGTTTTGGTTAAAAATTTGTTAAAACAGATATTCTTGTAGCGCAAGCTCAGAAAAGGTAAACAAGGGTGCTACAAGAAAATTGTGCTATTTGAAAAGTCATGATTTTGGCTCGTAATTTCCAAAATTCACACATAAGAGAAGTCTTTCACACCTTTCAACGAGTTTGATACGTGTTTCAGCCACAATAATCATTGTGACAAGTGTTGTGAGATCAGGAAAAGAATCATTTGGGTGAGTTGTGGTTGTTCGGAGGTTGTGAGATATAGAGTAGTGGAACAATAATGATTATGCATGATGAGAATAATTCTCTATCAGCTACACATTTCCTGAATGCATGAAGATCATAGAAGTCGTTTGAAGACCTAGCAGTTTATGGTTGAAGATTGAAGAAGGTTGGTTATTTAGGGTTTGCAGGGTAACTGTTTAGCATTGTCGTGGCAGCTATAGATAGACTTAAGAAGTATATTCAACACATGGGAAGACAGGAAAGCAGATTTCTAGCAACCGAATCAATTATTCAGACAGGTATGAAGCGAATTATTGACATGTTCCATGAGTTTGGGTTCACATTGACAGAGGATTAGTTATTGATATTAACTAAGAGTTCCATTTCATAAATTCAATGTTTACACAATGTCAAATATTTTATGTTAGTAGGGTCGAAATACTTATCAGTTTGAGAAGTAAAATTCAGGTCAAGGGTTTAATTTTCTCAGCATATGATTGACTATTAAATTTGCAAATATTTGAATAGTGTTAAGCTCTTTACTGAAGGAAGCACATTTAAGATCAATCATCTAGAATGAAGAGGAGTGGGAAAACAAATAGGGCTGAACCCTCAGATATGTCTTGGGTTCAAGCTTTCCCTGACTGTGCAAGGTTATTTTTAGAGGCAAGATGGCTGAACTATTTTGAAAATATTGATGGACACCACACAGAGGTTTCATATAAATTTGCTCTGGAATTGGACAATGACATAGTTACTTTTGACACCCTAAATATTGAGCTGACTAGAGAGCTAATAGTAGAGGCTACATGCATTCTTGATGAAGGTGAATATTTGTTCAAGAAGGTACCTTTTACATTTAATTCACAGAATTATTAGCTTCCAAATGTTGTTGCAGACTGGGGTAAAGGAGTGCATATACAGACGTTCAAACCAGAGTGGAGAGAACCAATTAAAGTTTTGCAAAGCTATGTAACTTGTGAAGGAAGATATGCATTTGTGTTTAAATACCATTTCAGGTTTCTACAGCATCTAAATCATGAAGCAAAGATGAACCTTCCTTTCTTTTTCCTAAAGAGTCTGCAAAAGATGTCCAACATAGTAAAAGAGCATCAATATCATACTCAACAGTCCATATTTCATCATGGTCTGATAAAGTTAATCATAAGTACAGTGCTCCAAAAGAAGGAAAAGACCCGGGACTATTTTCTATTCTGTTCTGGGTTTCAATCTGAGAAAGAAGATCAATCAAATAAAAGATAGGTGAACAAAGCACATAATTTAGTTAAGAAATTAAAGAAAAAGGTCATCGTCGAAGTAGAAGAAGATAATGTGCAAGAAGAGTCTGTGACACAAAGGGATGAAAATGCTAAAAATGAATAGCATAATAAAGTTGATGAAGATGAAGTATTGAAGGTTAAAATGTAGGATTTAGATCATATAGAAGATAGCTTTCATGAAAAAGTAAATCAGGGAGTAGATGAAAGTTTGTTAGAACAAGAACAAGTCCCTACATGAGTATAGTCAGAAAGTAAGGAAATCCCATTGATTGATGAAGCTAGGGCTAACAGTGTACAAGATTTACAGGAACAGTCTGAAGAGAAGTTGGTGTCACAAGGAGTAAAAAGAAAAGTGTTTCAGCTAGCATCCATAAAACACCAAGGAAAAAATTTGAGCATGTTGGGAGAGATTGGGGTAGGTTGGAGACCTAAGACCAGGCCCATGAATAAATTGAGATTGAACATGAAAAAGTTGTTAAGCCCTAATTTAGCTTAGAAGAAAATCACAGTGATAGAAGACTCTTCATCCCAAGAAGAATTAGAAGAGGATGAAGGCTTGGATGTAAAAGAGATGAAAGGTAAGAAACATGTTACTTCAAAGGATAAGTCGGCCTTAACTGAAACTAAAATCTCAGAGCTATTAAAATAGGTTCGAAAGAAAGTAACTTTAGACCATCATCAGGATTATTTAATGAAGCGGCACTCAATCATGGCAACTTTTTCTGTAGAGGAAGAAAAGATTGCAGAACCATCAGCTCAATGCAGTTTTGAAGTTAATGAGTCTCCAGGGGCTCCCGTAACTATGATAGAGCAATAAGAGGAGGATGAGGAGATCTTTAAGAAATTGAAGATTCCTTGGATGCCAAAAGGAATGCATTAAGCCTTAGAAGGACAATGTATTGATTCAGAGAATGAGAACTTACAGAGAAGCATCAAACAGTATAAGTATCAGATAGAATACCTGCATGAAACAAATGAGGGGTTAGTAGTTGCTAACAGGAGATTAAGAGAGGATTTAGAGGAGGTCAATAGCCATTACCAAGAGTTAATTACAGTCTCCAAGGACGCTTTGAAGAGAAAAAGACAGACACAAAGTTTGTGTGCAGAATTGAAGCAAACTGTTCAAGACATAACACAAAAAAATCAAGAGCTTTCAAAAAGAGTCGAAGACCTATAAGCTAACCATCAGAAAACAAGGAGAAAGACTCAAGCATTAGAAGGGATAGCTCTTTTGGCAGAGGCTGCTAAATATTTGTAAAATGCTTTAAGTGATAGGTGTTATTAATTAGTTTTTGTAAAGAAGTTAGTTTAGTATGAATGACTTTATTTTGTTATGTAATTCGGTGGTTTGACCTAAAAAATAGTTTTTCAGTTATGTAACTGTACATTTTTGGTAACTAAGATAAAAGTAAGACTGTAGAATGATAGGAGGTTCAAATTTTTGTAGAAGGGGAGGCTTTTAGCTACTATACAGAGCTAAGTTTTAGAAACTCTTATGTATTTTGAATTATTGATTATGGTATATATGCAAACTATAAGCCCTTTTTATCTTATCTATTGGTTTCATTTTTGCTTAGTGTAATCACTCAGTTTATAAATTCATTTCTTGTTTAAGGTTATTTCTGATGGAATGCTTGTGAGCTGTCAATGAAATTCAGTAATGTGCTTATGTTGTTCTGGTTTATGTTTCATATATGATACATCTCAATATTTCATTGTTGCATGATTTAGTTTTTATCTTAGCCTTATGAGTTTTTACCCTCTTGTTTACAAACTGCACAACCAAAACCCTAAAAAACCTGTTTTACTTATTTTTATTTATTGAGATTGTGTTGGCTTGTTCTTTAGTAGTCTGAGAACAATTTCTGGCTCTAATATCTTTGGCACCGTTGCTGGGGATGAAGCTGAAGCATATTCTCCCTGGGTTATTAATCATTAAACTGGTTTTGAGAGGTGGAGTTAAACCAACAAATTTTTAAGACTACATTTCACCAAATAGTTCACAGTGGCTACTAAAGGAGTTGGAATAAGAAGTAGACCTAGTTCACCTTTACACCTGTGTGTCTTAGACCCAGAGCAATTTCTGAAAATAGCTAGGAAAATCAAAAGGTCTCAGTCATCTCTAGCCTTATGTAACCCTAAACAAATAGACTTATTGTCACCCTTTTCTGTTTTAAAGGAAGAGGAACAACATTCATCTTGGTTGAAACCTACAATCCTTGTTAGCAATTTTCAGATTTTTATTGATCCTCATTATTTCAAGAAAGAAAAAACCTTATCTCCTGGAAAAATCCCTTTATTTCACCTTTAAGTCACTAATATTCCTTTTCAACCAAGTTCCAGTAAAGTTTTTCCTTCATCTAAACTAGTCAATTTAAAAATGGCAGCCCAACATCAACCATTAGATATGATGGATCGAATGGTAGCAGATAGGTATGCACATTTAGTTTTACCTCAGTCCTTAAATGCTCTTCTTGGTGGAGATTACCAAAAGTACTTACCTAGGTTTAATGGACAAGGTGAGACAACAGCTGAGGAGCATTGGGATGTATTTCTCAGCTATGCAGATAATCAGAATATTGAGGCAAAAGATGTGTAGATGAGGATGTTCGTACAGAGTCTGGATGGAGAGGTCAGAAGATGGTTCAGAGAGTTACCAGCAAATTCCATTACTTTAATAGAGGAGCTTCGGGATGTTTTCATGAGATTGTGGGGTGATACTAAGGATCATACATATTACATTACAGAGTTTGGAGCCCTAAGAAGGAAGAAAGATGAAACTATAGCTGATTTCTCTAAGAGGTTCAATAAAATGTATGGTAGAATCCTTGCAGATATTAAACCTTCTGAAACTTCTACGAAACTCACTTATGCTAATGCTTTTGACCATGAGTTTTTCTTACTCTTGAGAGAAAGAAGACCTGTTACTTTACTTAATATGCAAGAAGCAGCATTAGAAGTGGAATCTAATATTCTTGCTTCTAACATACTAAATGGAAACTCAACTCAACAAGTTTATGATAGAAAGGGTAAGAAGGAGGTAGCTCTAGTAGTTTCAACGTCACAATCTGCAGATGTTAAAATTGATGAGATGGAAAAATTAGTGAAAGTACTAACAACAAAACTAAACAAATTGGAATTAGAAAAAAATTCCAATAGGCCTGTTCAAGAGGGGGACAGAAATCCTAATAATTCAAATTAGTTTAGAAGACAGTTTGCACCTCGTTTTATTCCCAGAGAGAGAATAAATAATGACATACAACGAGAAAGGAGAGAAGCCGAAGATCAAAAGGTGCCACCCCCACTTCAAAAAAATATCACTGATGAAGTAGAAATAGAAGAAGAAGAGCAATTTGAGGATCCAGATCAATACATGAATAATTTTGGAGAACAGTTGACTGAAGGTTTTGTGACTGAGGAATATTTTTTAAATTCTGAATATTATGATGCAGATGTTTTTCAGATAGAAAATGATTAAAACCTCGAAGTAACTTCTGATATATATCAGTCTAATCCAAAGAAAGCCATAAATTTAAGATCAGGGCCAAAACAGGTGGTTTAAAACCCTAAAAAGAAGGCAATTCTTCCTCCTAAACAACAATCTGATCCAGCATTAGGGAAAAGACAGAATCAGGATAAAACATAGAAGGTTATTGGAGTTGAAGAAGTGAATAGAAACATACAGAATTTTAATCTCGAAAATGAATTGTGCAAAATTAAAATCCCCATGCCTTTCACTGAGTTGATAAAAAATCCTTCTTACAAAAATTCATTTTTGAAAATGATAGGTTCAACAAGCAGTCAAGTACCCTCTGACACGGTAAATTTACAGGAGGAAAATCCCAAATTTTTTATTGGATCAGCTTTGGTAGAGAAAACTGAAAATGATGCAAGTGCATCCCCACCTATTTACATCACATTAACCATTCATGAGCAGATGATACATAATTGTCTTTTCGATTCAGGAGCATCTCATAATGTAATGCCAAAAGCAATCATGGAGGCTTTATGATTGAGCATAACAAAAACTTATCATGATTTGTATGCTTTCAATTCTAGAGCTGTAAAATGTTTAGGAGTGATAAAGGACATGGTGGTTAGCTTAGATTAGTTAGCTACCAATGAAAAGTTTTATTATGGATGTAGTAGTGGGCGGATATCACACCTAAATTTGGAATGCTCCTTTCCAGATCTTGGGCTAAGAAAGTAGGTGGAACTTTACAGATGGACTTAACATATGCAACCATTCCTATTTTTGGAGGTGAGAACAGAAGGTTGTATAGAGAGTTACAATTTGCTTATATTATGACTGATGACAGGAATCCTACAAATAATCCATTATATGTTGTCGAAAAGGATTTGGGTACTTGTATGTTGCACTTTAGTGATGATAATGATGCTACTGGTATGTTACAGGTTGAAAATATAAATCAGTTAAATGTACTAGCGAAAAGGAGGATGAACTTTGGCAAATGTATTTTAATGGATCATCATCTAAAGAAGGTGCTGGAGCAGGAGTTGTCCTGATATCTCCTGGTGGTGAAATGGTAAGGTTAATGTATAAGTTAGAATTTATTACCACTAATAATACAACAGAGTATGAAGCTCTGTTATTATGTTTGAGAGCTGCAAAATATTTAGGTATGCAACAAATATCTGTTTATGGTGACTCCGAGTTGGTTGTTCAGCAAGTAAGAAATAACTATCAAGTAAAGCAATATTTATTGAAAGTTTATAGGAATGAAGTATGGGATATGATAGACAATTTCTTTGTGGCTTTTAATATTTCTTATATTCCTAGGGATCATAACCAAACTGCTGATTCTCTTGCCCTAGCAACTACACATTTCAGGATTCCTAAAACAATTTAGCTGAAATATCCTATTGAATTTAGGTACAGACCTTCTGTGCTCGATAATATAAAGCAATGGAGATTTTTTGAGGATGATTTAGAGAATAAAAGGTTTTTAGAGCTGACTGGTGAGTTCTGTAATTCCTTAATTGACCAAGAACAAGATGATGAAACTGAATATACTGAGGGTGTTGCAGAAAATGAAATTGCAGGTCACAAAATTATTGAGCTGAAGAGTAATTTTATTCCTAAGGGTTTGGTGCCTTTAGAGAGGATTTTTTCGAAGGATGATACCCCCTTAAAACCAGCTATGCAGTCTTCAAAAGAAAATGTAATGGATTGTAATATTGGCACCAAGTAGCACCCCAGAATAGTGAAGATCTCAAAGGCACTTACAACAGAGCAAAGAAACAGGTACATCAAGTTATTAAAATAATATGTTGATATTTTTACTTTGTCATACAAGTATTTGAAGACTTATGATACTAGTATTATACAGCATAAAGTGCCTTTGAAACCAAATGTCAAACCATTCAGACAGAATATAAGGAGAATCAATTCTGCTTTATTCCCCATTATAGAAAAGGAGGTAAGAAAATTGTTGGATGCTAAGATTATTGTTCCTCTTCGATATTCTTCATGGGTAGCAAATCTAGTACCTGTCAAAAAAAAGAATGGTGAAATAAGATTGTGTGTTGAGTTTCAAAATTTGAATAGGTCTTTACTTAGAGATAACTATCCTTTACCAAAGATTGAACAAATATTGTAGAAGGTGGTGGGTGCACAAAGGATCTCAATGGTAGATGGTTTTTCAGGGTATAACCAAATTGCAATGCACGCCGGTGACAGAGAAAAGACAGCCTTTCCTACCCCTTGGGGTACTTTTATGTATGACAAAATGCCATTCAGATTAATGAATGCTGGCGCTACCTTTCAAAGAGCTATGGACATAGCCTTTGTTGGAGAGAGGGATAAGTTTGTGGTGATCTATTTAGATGACATTACATTCTTCTCACAGTCTGATGATGCACACTTAAAACACCTAAAACAAACTTTCTCGAAATGCAAACAATATGAACCCAAAAAGCCACATTTTGTTGTGCACGAGGGTAAGTTGTTGGGTCATTTGGTTTCAGCTAATGGCATAAGGATAGATCCAGAAAGGGTAAAAGATATTTTGAAAATTAGTTTCCCAAGAAGTAAGAAGGACGTGCAATCTTTTGTTGGAAAAATAATTTTTCTGCGGTGGTTCATACCAAATTTTGCTGAAACCATTAAACAAATTACAGCCATGTCGAAAAAATATCATGAAGTGAGGTGGACTGCAGAAGCTAAGAATTCATTTGAGAAGATTAAGATAGCTCTTACAGAAGCACCAGTGCTAGTAAGTCCTGATTTTTCAAAGGAAATTTTCACTTTTTCTTTTGCATCAGAGGATACTTTAGCAGCTGTTTTGTTATAGAAGAATAATGATGGACTTGAACAGCCAATTGCATTTTTTAGCAAGACCCTTAGAGACTCAGAGTTGAAGTACAACACTTTGGAGAAACAAGCTTATTCATTGGTAAAAGCATTAAAGTTTTTTAGAATTTATGTTCTACATTCTAAAGTCATTTCTTATGTTCCTAATGCTACCATTAAGGATGTATTAACTCAACTTGATAGTGAAGAAAAAAGGGGGAAATGGATTGCAAAGATAATGGAATATGACGTGGACATTAAACCTACAAAACTAGTGAAGGGACAGGGTTTGGATAAATTGTTATTTGATTCAAATTGTCAAGCTTTAGGTCTTCATTTGATGGCAGAACAACCTGTACAAGAAGAATTGCAAGCATAGCAAGAGAAGGAAAGAATTATGGAGCAATATGCAGAATCCACATGGTATGCGAACATTGTACACTTTCTTTTGTATTTACAATGTCTAGAACATCTAGATAAGAAGGCTGCTAGGTCATTGAAGTTGAAAAATACTAAATATTGTTTGATAGAACAACAACTGTTTTGGAAAGATCCAGCGGGAATTCTGCTTAGATGTTTGGACAAGCCAGAAATTGAAGAGGTAATCTCTGAATCACATGAAGGTGCTTGTGGGGGACATAAGTATTGGAAGGAAACAACTTATAAAATCTTGAGAGCTGGATACTATTGGCCTTCTTTATTCTCTGATGTATACCAGCAGGTAAGAGCTTGTATCCCATGTCAAAAATTTGCTGGTAAGCAAAAGTTAGTGTCTTTACCATTGAATTCTATTGTAGTGAATGCTCCTTTTTAGTAGTGGGGTTTGGACTTCATAGGGGAGATAAATCCTTCTTCTTTAGGGCAGCATAAATGGATTTTGACACCTACAGATTTCTTCACTAAATGGGTAGAATCTATCCCCACAAGAAATGCAATAGACAAGGTAATCATTGATTTTATTCAGGAAAATATTCTTAGCAGATTTGGATGTCCCAGGAAGTTATTGACTGATAATGCTCAAGCTTTTAAGTCCAAAGCTATGGTGACATTTTGTGAAAAGAATGGGATTGTTTTGAAGCACTCAACACCTTATTACCCTCAGGGAAATGGGTTAGCTGAGTCAACTAATAAGAGCATTATTCAAAGTATCAAGAAGTTGTTGAATCAGAATAAAAGGTCATGGGACTCAATGTTAAAATATGCACTATGGGCAGACAAGATAATAATTAAAAAGGCAATTGGAACTTATCCTTTTCAATTGGTATATGGTCTTGATGTAGTGTTTCATGTTCAACTTGGTATTCCAGTAATGAAATTTCTTCAAGATAGTAAAGAAGAACCCAGTGACATTCAAAGAAGAATTTATGCACTGATTTTTTTACAGCAGGAGCGTGAATCAGTAGAAGAAAAGGCTCAGCTGTACAAAACAAAGATCAAAGAAAGGTTTGATAGAAAGATCAAAGAGAACACCTTTTTTAATGGAGATATGGTTTTGAGATGGGATGCTAGAAAGGAGTAGAAAGGAAAACATGGTAAGTTTGATCATCTATGGTTTGGTCCTTTCATAGTATCAAATATTATGGAGAATAATACTTTCGTACTACAGAACTTGGATGGTGAGGAATTGTCTAATCTAGTTAATGGACGTTTCCTCAAACATTTTTATAGTTTTTAAGGAAAGAGATTGGATCTTCATTGTATATATCGCTGTGAAGATTAAAATAAAGAGTCCATGGCCCAATGGATATTTTGCAGAGTAGTAGGAAGTTCTAGTTACGACACAGAAGGCACTGATCTACAGGTTCTTGAAGCCTCACAAGGAGGACTTCATCTCGCAGCAGGAGCCAGATGTTATAGCCTGTTTTTGTTTCTCATTTTAAAGCATTTGCTTGTTTTTAAAGTATGGTCTTTCCTTTTATTTTAAAGTTTTGACTTTAGTTTCTTTTAAATTGTTCTTTGATTTCAGGCTTAATTTTGGTTTACTTAGTGAATTTCATGGTTTTTAGGGGCTTATAGAATGTATATATGACTTAAAGGTTCTAAAAAATATCATAAAGTTTTATTCAAAGCTATTAACTAAAGTTTAACCCCTTGCTGTGAGTTTTGGTTAAAAAATTGTTAAAATAGATATTCTTGTAGCGCAAGCTCAGAAAAGGTAAACAAGGGCGCTACAAGAAAATCGTGCTATTTGAAAAGTCATGATTTTGGCTCGTAATTTTAAAAATTCACGCATAAGAGAAGTCTTTCACACCTGCCATTGAGTTTGATGCGTGTTTCAGCCATAATAATAATTGTGACAAGTGTTGTGAGATCAGGCAAACAATCATTTGGGTGAGTTGCAGTTGTCCAGAGGTTATCAGATATAGCGTAGTGGAACAATAATGATTATGCACAATGAGGATAATTCGCTATTAGCTACGCATTTCCTGAATGCATGAAGATCATAGAAGTCGTTTGAAGACCTAGCAGTTTATGGTTGAAGATTGAAGAAGGTCGGTTATTTAGGGTTTGCATGGTAACTGTTTAGCATTATCGTGGTAGCTATAGATAGACTTAAGAAGTATATTGGACACTTGGGAAGACAGGAAAGCAGATTTATAGCAACCGAATCCATTATTCAGACAGGTATGAAGGGAATTATTGACATTTTCCATGAGTTTAGGTTCACATTGACAGAGGATTAGTTATTGATATTAACTAAGAATTCCAATTCATAAACTCAATGTTTGCTCAATGTCAAATATTCTTTTTCAGTAGGGTTGAAACACTTATCAGTTTGAGAAGTAAAATTCAAGTCCAGGGTTTAATTTTCTAGCATATGATTGACTGTTAAATTTGCAAATATTCGAATAGTGTTAAACTCTTTACTGAAGGAAGCACATTTAAGATCAATAATCAAGAATGAAGAGGAGTGGGAAAACAAATAGGGCTGAACCCTCAGATATGTCTTGGGTTCAAGATTTCCCTGACTGTGCCAGGTTATTTTCAGAGGCAGGATGGCTGAACTATTTTGAAAATATTGATGGACACCACACAGAGGTTTCATATAAATTTGTTCTGGGATTGGACAATGACATAGTTACTTTTGACACCCTAAATATTGAGCTGACTAGAGATCTAATAGCAGAGGCTACATACATTCTTGATGAAGGTGAATATTGGTTCAAGAAGGTACCTTTTACCTTTAATTTACAGAATTATTTTCTCCAAATTTTGTTGCAGATTGGGGTAAAGGAGTGCATATACAGAAGTTCAAACCAGAGTGGAGAGAACCAATTAAAATTTTGCAAAGCTATGTAACTTGTGAAGGAAGATATGCATTTGTGTTTAAATACAATTTCAGGTTTCTACAACATCTAAATCGTGAAACAAAGATGAACCTTCATTTTTTTTTCCTAAAGAGTCCACAAAAGATGTCTAGCAGAGTAAAAGAGCATCAAGATCATACTCAACAGTCGATATTTCATCATGGTCTGATAAAGTTAATCATAAGTACAATGCTCCAAAAGAAGGAAAAGACCTAGGACTATTTTCTATTCTGGTTTGGGTTTCAATCTAAGAAAGAAGATCAATCAAAGAAAAGACAGGTGAACAAAGCACATAATTTAGTTAAGTAATTAAAGAAAAAGGTCATAGTCGAAGTAGAAGAAGATAATGTGCAAGAAGAATCTGTGACACAAAGGGATGAAAATGCCAAAAATGAACGATAGAATAAAGTTGATGAAGACAAAATATCGAAGGTTCAAATGCAGGATTTAGATCATATAGAAGATAGCCTTCATGAAAAAGTAAATTAGGGAGTAGATGAAAGTTTGTTAGAACAAGAACAAGTCCCTACAGGATTACAGTCAAAAAGTAATTAAAGCCCATTGATTGATGAATCTAGGGCTAATAGTGTACAAGATTTACAGGAACAGTCTGAAGAGAAGTTGGTGTCACAAGGAGTTAAAAAAAAAGTGTTTTAGCTAGCATCCATTAAACACCAAGGAAAAAATTTGAGCATTATGGGAGAGATTGGGGTAGGTTGGATACCTAAGATTAGACCCAAGAATAAACTGAGATTGAACATGAAAAAGTTGTTAAACCCTAAGTTAGCTCAAGAGAAAATCACAGTGATAGAAGACTCTTCACCCCAAGAAGAATTAGAAGAGGATGAAGGCTTGGATGTAAAAGAGATGAAAGGTAAGAAATAGGTTACTTCAAAGGATAAGTTAGCCTTAACTGAAACTAAAATCTCAGAGCTATTAAAAGAGGTTCAACAGAAAGTAACTTTAGACCATCATCAATATGATTTAATGAAGCAGCACTCAGTCATGACAACATTTTGTGCAGAGGAAGAAAAGATTGCAGAAACGTCAGCTCAATGCAGTTTTGAAGTTAATGAGTCTCCAGGGGCTCCTGTAACTATGACAAAGCAGTAAGAGGAGGATGAGGAGATCTTTAAGAAATTGAAGATTCCTTGCATGCCAGAATGAATGCATTCAGCCTCAGAAGGACAATATATTGATTCAGAGAATGAGAACTTACATAGAAGCATCAAACAGTATAAGTATTAGATAGAATACCTGCATGAAACACATGAGGGGTTATTAGTTGCTAACAGGAGATTAAGAGAGGATTTAGAGGAGGTCAATAGACATTACCAAGAGTTAACTGCAGTCTCCAAAGAAGCTTTGAAGAGAAAAAGACAGACACAAAGTCTGTGTGCAGAATTGAAGCAAACTGTTCAAGACATAACACAACAAAATCAGGAGCTTTCTAAAAGAGTTGAAGACCTAGAAGCTGACCACTAGAAAACAAGGAGAAAGACTCAAGCATTGGAAGGGATAGCTCTTTTAAAAGAGGTTGCTAAAGATTTGTAAAATGATTTAGATGATAGGTGTTATTAGTTAATTTGTGTAAAGAAGTTAGTTTAGTGTGAATGACTTTATTTTGTTAAGTAATTCAGTGGTATGACCTAAAAAATAGTTTTTCAGTTATGTAACTATTTTTTGTAACTAAGAAAAGTAAGACTGTAGAATGAGAGGAGGTTCGAATTTTTGTACAAGGGGAGGCTTTTAGCTACTATACAGAGCTAAGTTTCAAAAACTCTTATGTATTTTGAATTACTAATTATGGTAATATATGCAAACTATAAGCCCTTTTTTATCTTATCTGCTGGTTTCATTTCTGATTAGTGTAATCACTCAGTTTATAAATTCATTTCTTGTTTAAGGTTATTTCTCATGGAATGCTTGTGAGTTGTGGATGAAATTCAGTGATGTGCTTATGTTGCTCTAGTTTATGTTTCATATATGATACATCTTAATATTTCATTGTTGCATGATTTAGTGTTTGTCTTAGCCTTATGAATTTTTACCCTCTTGTTTACAAACTGCTCAACCAAAACCCTAAAAAACTTGTTTTACTTATTTTTATTTATTGTGATTGTGTTGGAATGTTCTTTAGTAGTCTGAGAACAATTTCTAGCACTAACATATTTGGTGCCGTTGCCGGGGACAAAGCTGAAGCATATTTTCCCTGGGTTATTCATCATTAAACTGGTTTTGAGAGGTGGACTTAAACCAACAAATTTTTAAGACTACATTTCTCCAAATAGTTCACAGTGGCTACTAAAGGAGTTGGAACAAGAAGTAGACCTAGTTCACCTTTACACCTGGGTGTCTCAGACCCAGAGCAAATTATGAAAACAACTAGGAAAATCAAAAGGTATTAGTCATCTCTAGCCTTATGTAACCCTGACAAAATAGACTTATTGTCACCCTTTTCTGTTTCAAAGGAAGAGGAACAACATTCATCCTGGTTGAAACCTACAATCAAATTTTTACTGATCCTCAGTCTTTCAAGAAAGAAAAAGCCTTATCTCCTAGAAAAATCCCTTTATTTCACCTTAAAGTCTGTTACCACCGAAGTTGTACTTAGTGGTTTTTATCAAGTGAGCTTGGTGAACCAGACAGGGTTAACTTGTTCGAACTGCAAAATACCTTTGGAAGTACTTTTGGGATGTGCTTGTTGTACTATATCACATGTTCATACCCCATGGGGGAATTGTAATAAATGTTCTAGCATGATAGTGTCTGTAAAAGACTCAGTCTCTTAGACTTAATTTGTCAATCAGATCAGCCCAGGGTGCTTTTTCCCTTGGTTATTATTGGTTGTTGAATAAACGACTGATAAATTCTGAGTTTTTCACTCCATACCTCCAAAGTTGGGGTGGTCGGCTTGGCATTTAGGCCTATTGAGGTTATTAGAGTCTATGTGTCAATGTATAAGCATGCTAGACATCATTTTTGAGTCATATGAACATGTCTAAGTCCCCCTAGGTGTTTTTCAATTTTTCAATTTTTTAGTTTTTTCAGTGTTTTTTATTAAAAATTTAATTTTTCCAAAACTTAGGCTAATTTTCAATAGTTTAATTGGAAAAATTGAGTCTGTAATAAAAGTGGGCCAAATAATCAGTTTCAATCATGTAGGTGCTCATTTTAAAGCTAAGAGCACCATGTAAACCCATGGACCCGCTATTTCCTAGTTTTGAGTGATTTTCCATCACTCAGGTCAGAAAGCCCCAAAAATCAATTATTGATTATTTTAATTAATAAATTGATGAATAATGGAGCAAATCCAAAATAAATAAATCAGTGGATTCTCAACCGATTTGACTGAAATCAATAAGATCTGGAGCAAATTGACTAGATCTGACAAATCCTTGACTGAAGGAGGGGATCAAATCAGATCCAAAGTTGATCTACAGCTGTATTCATGGGGAATTGCACCCTCTCTCTCTCCTCCACACGTGTGGACTCTCCTGGATGCTCTGTGGGCTGATGTGTCGGTGTATGGGTTGATGTGTCAGCTCAATCAAGCCCCCGGTTGACAAGTAGGCTCAGTACAGCTTCAGTTATGCATTGATGGACTCTCCCTCAGTTGATTTCACTTGATTCCATGAGGAATTGTGCCCCCCATGGGCTGGATGGCCTGTAAATTGTTTATATCCTTCTTGAGGCTCCCTCTTCCAAGCTAGTTAGAGCTGGACTGAAGGGCTTGCCATTGTAATACTGTTGTAATCTTTCAATTGTTGAAATAAAGAAGCTTTGGAGGCCAAATGGTGTAATGCTCTCATATGTGTGAATTAAGCATCGTCTTACGGCTATTGATGTTGCCGGCTTTTCTCTCAATTTCTGCATCTAAACCCTGTCTGGCTTGAACGATTCAGCTGAATCAATAGGAGTATAGTTGGGCAAGTAAGGTTACTTGTTTTTCTTATATCTCATAGAATATATGTTAGAGGATCTTGATTATACAGTTTAATAAGTTTATTTGCATGTAATTCTTGTTTCTTTTTCATATATATGTCCAGATCTCATGAGGTTTCGTGCATGATTGTGTGTTTAGCTTTCAGGTAGTAAGGATTGGATGAGCTGTGGATCTAGTTTGAATACACTACAAATCCAAATTTTTTTTGAAGACATTTCCCCTCTGCATTCCACTAACAAGTTTCCTCTACATATCTGCTTCAACAACAAGCACCTTTCTTCCCCTTTCTCTCCTTTAAAAAATCTTAAATTTTCCTCAAACTGGTTACTTCAAAGGTTTCTTATTACTCTGATCTATCTCATTAAGAAAAATACACATATATCTAATTAGTAATATCCCTTCTAAATTCTAGATCTTAGTTTTGTTTTGCACGTAAAGTTCAATTTCAAGAGATTTAGCTAAAATTACCATATTGTTGCAAGCATTTTTAGTGAAAATTTGTAGCTTGCTGTTAAGGTAGTTTCATTTGCTGTACGATAAAATTTAATATTCTGCAATATTAGTGCATATTTAATTGGTTGCACAAATAGAAAGCCAATATCCGAAGTAAAGCTTACTTTCCTTGGTTCCTTTTTCGCCTGTTTAGCTAGTTTAACTTCATTTGTTTTGAGATAAGTTAGGCTGATCCAAAGGTACTCTTAAAGTGCTTTTGGGAATATGTTATTCTAACATTCTCTCTATCCTTTATCAGTTCTAACAGAAAAGAAAGGAATCTGTTGTCCGGAAGTGGCCTCAGGAGCGTTCAAATCCCCCCAGGGGTCTCCCTTTCCGCTAAAAACTCAAAATTTTTCCAAAGTGTAAAATCTTGGTTTCAGCCTGTATAAGGACCAAGAAGTTTCTGATATATCAGTTCTCTGACACTGTAACCATTAATAAATAAAATCATTTTTGGAATAGGCTCTTTCGAGCCCATTCCCCATCCCCCCTGGGGGGATTTGCGTCGGTGTCCTTTTCGTCGCTTTCTGCTTATTTATTTGTTTTTAACTAGAATTGATATAATCTGTAGGGTAGTATACTTTAGTTCATTATTAATATCATACTCCATATTTTACATTTCAAAGTAATCATAAATACTTACCCCACGATTTTCCGATTGACCCGAAAGGGGAAAGAGATTCGTGGTAGGACTAATTAGAAAACCAGAATTGTGTATTTGTTTTATTTTTCATATTTTATTTATCAGCAATTTTAAAATTAACCCCTCCTCAATTCCCTGATTGAGATCCACTTGGATCGAAAGAGGTTCTTGGAGGGTTTTCCTTTTAAACAAGAACATTCAGTTTAAAACTTATTAAAATTGACAAGAATCCAGTGTGTATGCTCTACAATTGCCTGCGGTTCATCCGATCAGTCAAGCTATATCAAAAGCACTTGGGTGACTAGTATAATTAGGACTCACTCTCCCTAACTGACAAACCATCAGGTGAAAATCCAACACCTAGATCAAACCTTTACGGTGGAAAAATACCCAAAGGAAGCGGGAACTTACTGAAAAGTGACCTTGGGGCGCCGATCTCTGTCACACCCTAATGGGTGTGTTATGAACAATAGCCCCAGAGACTCCATTTCAGCCCACATATTCCTTGCAGGTAGCCGTGAAGGTTTAGTTTTGGACATACTCCAAGTACTCTCGGGTATATCTGGAGTCCCCCCTTAGCCTAATTTTAATCAACTCACACTTCAAATTTAACTTAAAACATACCAAGAGGAAATCGCAAAACATTCACTCCAAGAACATGCAAGCATATTGATTCTAATTTTGACTCCATTCTAAGGCACTGGTTAACTTCTTACTTTATATATATATTGTGTCTCAGCATTGTGGTTTCATGTGTTCATCTCTTACATCTTGCCATCTTTGATTATCTGTAGTTAAATTGCAAACTCCTAAGTAACTCAATCGGTTTAACATCACAACACTAAGTAATCATCCTTAGTAACTTAATAGGGTCTACCCCCCTTGGCTTTGTTAGGATTTGAGCCTAAACGGAGGAGTCAAGAACAAGGTGACAACCTTGACTCGAGACTTGCCCCCAAGGACATATCGAGTGGCTTGAAGATTTCTGCCATGTGACCCAGGTGTGTGAAAGGCGGAAACAAAGTCAATAAGAGTCCTTTTTAGCCAAGTTCCAGTCAAGTTTTTCCTTCATCTAAACCAGTCAGTTTAAAAATGGCAGCCCAACATCAACCATTAGATATGATGGATCGAATGGTAGCAGATAGGTATGCACCCTTAGTTTTACCTTAGCCCTTAAATGCTCTTCTTGGTGGAGATTACCAAAATTACTTACCTAGGTTTAATGGACAAGGTAAGACAACAACTGAGGAGCATTGGGATGTATTTCTTAGCTATGCAGATAATTAGAATATTGAGGCAAAAGATGTGTCGATGAGGATGTTCGTACAGATTCTGGATGGAGATGTTAGAAGATGGTTCAGAGAGTTACCAGCAAATTCCATTACTTTAATAGAGGATCTTCAGGATGTTTTCATAAGATAGTGGGGTGATACTAAGGATCATACATATTACATTTTAGAGTTCAGAGCCCTAAGAAGGAAAAAAGATGAAACTATAGCTGATTTCTCTAAGAGGTTCAATAAAATGTATGGTAGAATCCCTGCAGAGATTAAACCTTCTGAAACTTCTGTGAAACTCACTTATGCTAATGCTTTTCACCATGAGTTTTAGTTACTCTTGAGAGAAAGAAGACCTGCTACTTTACTTAATATGCAAGAAGCAGCATTAGAAGTGGAATCTAATATTCTTGCTTCTAACAGACTGAATGGAAACTCAACTCAACAAGTTTATGACAAAAAGGGTAAGAAGGAGGCAGCTCTAGTAGTTTCAACATCACACTCTACAGATGCTAATATTGATGAGATGGAAAAATTAGAGAAAATACTAACAAGAAAACTAAACAAATTGGAATTAGAAAAAAATTCCAATAGGCCTGTTCAAGAGGGGGACATAAATCCTAATAATCCAAATCAGTTTAGAAGACAGTTTGTACCTCATTTTATTCCCAGAGAGAGAAGAAATAATGACATACAACAAGAAAGGAGAGAAGCTAAAGATCAAAAGGTGCCACCCCCACTTCAAAACAATATCATTGATGAAGGAGAAATAGAATAAGAAGAGCACTTTGAGGATCTAGATCAAGACATGAAGTATTTTGGAGAACAATTGATTGAAGGTTTTGTGACTGAGGAAGATTTTTTAAATTCTGAATATTATGATGCAGATGTTTTTCAGACAGAAAATGATTTAAACCTTGAAGTAAATTCTGATATATATCAGTCTAATCCAAAGAAATCCATAAATTTAAGATCATGGCCAAAACAGGTGGTTCAAAACCCTAAAAAGAAGGCAATTCTTCCTCCTAAACAGAAATCTGATCCAGCATTAGGGAAAAGACAGAATCTGGATAAACCAGAGAAGGTTATTGAAGTTGAAGAAGTGAGTAGAAACATGCATAATTTTGATCTCAAAAATGAATTGTGCAAAATTAAAATCCCCATGCCTTTCACTGAGTTGATACAAAATCCTTCTTACAAAAATTCAATTTTGAAAATGATAGGTTCAACAAGCAGTCAAGTACCCTCTAACACAGTAAATTTACTGGAGGAAAATCCCAAAATTTTTATTGGATCAGCTTTGGCAGAGAAAACTGAAAATGGTGCAAGTGTATTCCCACCTTTTTACATCACATTAACCATTCATGGGCAGATGATACATAATTGTCTTTTGGATTCAGGAGCATTTCATAATGTAATGCCAAAATCAGTCATGGAGGCTTTAGGATTGAGCATAACAAAATCTTATCATGATTTGTATGCTTTCGATTCTAGAGCTGCAAAATAATTAGGAGTGATATAGGACATGGTGGTTAGCTTAGCTCAGCTACCAATGAAAAGTGTTATTATGGATGTAGTAGTGGCGGATATCACACCTAAATTTGGAATGCTCATTTCTAGATCTTGGGCTAAGAATGTAGGTGAAAATTTATAGATGGACTTAACATATGCAACCATTCCTGTTTTTGGAGGTGAGAACAGAAGGTTGTATAGAGAGTTACAATTTTCTTATATTATGACTGATGACAGGAATCCTACAAATCATTCATTATATGCTGTTGAAAAGGATTTAGGTACTTGTATGTTGGACTTTAGTGATGATAATGATGCTGCTGGTATGTTATAGGTTGAAAAAGAAAAATCAGTTAAATGTAGTAGGGAACATGAGGATAAACTTTGGGAAATGTATTTTGATGGATCATCATCTAAAGAAGGTGCTGGAGCAGGAGTTGCCCTGATATCTCCTGGTGGTGAAATGGTAAGGTTAATGTATAAGTTAGAATTTATTACCACTAATAATACAACAGAGTATGAAGCTCTGTTGTTAGGTTTGAGAGCTGCAAAAGATTTAGGTATTCAGCAAACCTCTGTTTATGGCGACTTCGAGTTAGTTGTTCAGCAAGTAAGAAATAACTATCAAGTAAAGCAAGATTTGTTGAAAGTGTACAAGAATGAAGTATGGGATATTATAGACAATTTCTTTGTGGATTTTAATATTTCTTATATTCTTAGGGATCATAACCAAACTACTAATTCTCTTGCCCTAGCAACTACACATTTCAGCATTCCTAAAACAACTTAGCTGAAATATCCTATTGAAGTTAGGTACATACCTTCTGTGCCTGATAATATAAAGCAATGGAGAGTTTTTGAGGATGATTTAGAGATTAAAAGGTTTTTAGAGCTGACTGGTGAGTTCTGTAATTCCTTAATTGACCAAGAACAGGATGATGAAACTGAATATACTGAGGGTGTTGCAGAAAATGAAATTGCAGGTCACAAAATCATTGAGCTGAAGAGTAATTTTATTCCTAAGGGATTAGTGCCTTTAGAGAGTATTTTTTCGAAGGATGATACCCCCTTAAAACCAGATATGCAGTCTTCAGAAGAAAATTTAATGGATTGTAATATTGGCACTAAGGAGCACCCCAGAATAGTGAAGATCTCAAAGGCACTTACAACAGAGCAAAGAAACAGGTACATCAAGTTATTAAAATAATATGTTGATAGTTTCGCTTAGTCATACAAGGATTTGAATACTTATGATACTAGTATTATACAGCATAAAGTCCTGTTGAAACCAAATGTCAAACCATTCAGACAAAAATTAAGGAGAATCAATCTTGCTTTATTCCCCATTATAGAAAAGGAGGTAAGAAAATTGTTGGATGCTAAGATTATTGTTCCTATTCGATATTCTTCATGGGTAGCAAATCTAGTACCTGTCAGAAAAAAGAATGGTGAAATAAGATTGTGTGTTGACTTTCAAAATTTGAATAGGTATTCACTTAAAGATAACTATCCTTTACCAAAGATTGAACAAATATTGCAGAAGGTGGTGGGTGCACAAAGGATCTCAATGGTAGATGGTTTTTTAGGGTATAACCAAATTGCAATGCACCCTGATGACAGAGAAAAGACAACCTTTACTACCCATTGGGGTACTTTTATGTACGACAAAATGCCATTCGGATTAATGAATGCTGGAGCTACCTTTCAAAGAGCTATGGACATAGCCTTTGTTGGAGAGAGGGATAAGTTTGTGGTGATATATTTAGATGACATTACAGTCTTCTCACAGTCTGATGATGGCCACTTAAAACACCTAAAACAAACTTTCTTGAAATGCAAAAAATATGGACTGTCTCTCAATCCCAAAAAGACACATTTTGCTATGCAGGAGGGTAAGTTGTTGGGTCATTTGGTTTCAGCTGATGGCATAAGGATAGATCTAGAAAGGGTAAAAGCTATTCTCAAGGGACAGGGTTTGGCTAAATTGTTATCTGATTCAAGTTGTCAAGCTGTAGGTCTTCATTTGATGGTAGAACAACCTGTACAAGAAGAATTGCAAGCAGAGCAAGAGAAGGAAAGAATGATGGAGCAGTATGCAGAATCCACATGGTATGTAGACATTGTACACTTTATTTTGTATTTACAATGTCTATAACATCTAGATAAGAAGGCTGCTAGGTTATTGAAGTTGAGAACTACTAAATATTGTTTGATAGAACATGAGCTTTTTGGAAAGATCCAGGGGGATTTCTACTTAGATGTTTGGACAAGCCAAAAATTGAAGAGGTAATCTCTGAATCACATGAAGGTGCTTGTGGGGGACATAAGTATTGAAAGCCAACAACTTATAAAATATTGAGAGATGGATACTATTGGACTTCTTTATTCTCTGATGTATACCACCAGGTAAGACCTAGTATCCCATGTCAAAAATTTGCTGGTAAGCAAAATTTATTGTCTTTACCATTGAAGTCTATTGCAGTGAATGCCCCTTTTCAGCAGTGGGGTTTGGACTTCATAGGGGACATAAATCCTTCTTCTTCAGGGAAGCACAAATGGATTTTGACAGCTATAGATTTCTTCACTAAATGGGTAGAAGCTATCCCCATAAGAAATGCAATAGACAAGGTAATCATTGATTTTATTCATGAAAATATTCTTAGCAGATTTGGATGTCCCAGGAAGTTATTGATTGATAATGCTCAAGTTTTTAAGTCCAAAGCTATGGTGACATTTTGTGAAAAGAATGGGATTGTTTTGAAGCACTCAACACCTTATTACCCTCAGGGAAATGGGTTAGCTGAGTCAACTAATAAGAGCATTATTTAGAGTATCAAGAAGTTGTTGAATCAGAATAAAAGGTCATGGGAGTCAATGTTAAAATATGCACTATGGGTGGACATGATAACAAGTAAAAAGGCAATTGGAACTTCTCCTTTTCAACTGGTATATGGCACTGATGTAGTGTTTCCTGTTCAACTTGGTTTTTTAGTGATGAAATTTCTTCAAGATAGTCAAGAAGAACCCAGTGACATTCAAAGAAGAATTTATGCACTGATCGAATTACAACAGGAGCGTGAATTAGTAGAAGAAAAGGCTCAGCTGTACAGAACAAAGATCAAAGAAAGGTTTGATAGACATATCAAAGAGAACACATTTTTTAATGGAGATATGGTTTTGAGATGGGATGCTAGAAAGGAGCAGAAAGGAAAACATGGTAAGTTTGATAATTTTTGGTTTGGTCTTTTCATAGTATCAAAGATTCTGGAGAATAATACTTTCGTGCTACAGACCTTGGATGGTGAGGAATTGTCTAATCTAGTTAATGGACGTTTCCTCAAACATTTTTATAGTTTTTAAGGAAAGAGATTGGATCTTCATTTTATATACCAGTGTGAAGATTAGAATAAAGAGTCCATGTCCCAATGGATATTTTGCAGAGTAGCAGGCAGTTCTAGTTATGACATAGAAGGCACTGATCTACAGGTTCTTGAAGCCTCACAAGGAGGACTTCATCCCACAGCAGGAGCCAGATGTTATAGCCTGTTTTTGTTTCTCATTTTAAAGCACTTGCTGGTTTTGAAGTATGGTCTTTCTTTTTATTTTAAAGTTTTGACTTTAGTTTCTTTTAAAATTTTCTTTGATTTCAGGATTAATTTTGGTTTACTTAGTGAATTTCATGGTTTTTAGGGGCTTGTAGAATGTATATATGACTTAAAGGTTCTAAAAAATATCATAAAGTTTTATTCAAAGCTATTAACTAAAGTTTAACCCTTTGCTGTGAGTTTTGGTTAAAAAATTGTGAAAACAGATATTCTTGTAGCGCAAGCTTAGAAAATGTTAGAATAATCAACCCGTAGTTAGCTACCTTAGACATTAATTAATCCATTTTTGTCTTATTTGCCTAGTTTCCATATTCCACCTTATGCAAGTTGTCCTCCACATGTCCAAAGTGGTCAAACTTGATAAAATTGAGTCATGGAGCGCTTGGGAAACCACTTGGAATCAAATCAGCTTTATTCCTGGCCTTCCTAGCGCATGCCTTCTTTTTCTGCTTTATTGCCTGCTTTTGCTGAGTTTTAAGGCAATTGGGAAAGTTTGACTAGGTGAAGTTAACTTGTTTTTTGTCCTCCTCATCCTCCACCCTTTTCTCCTAAGAAAAGCATGTATGAGTTGTCCTTCCATCATCTATTAGCTTTCCTAATTGATTTTTCCAATTTGTGAGCTCCTAGACAGATTTGGAAACTTCTTTATGCACCTATGGGGGATTTGCATAGATTTAGTAAGCCTGCTTTTGACCAAATTCGAATGGCATCCTTATGCATTTGAATCTCTCATGTAATTATTTATTGTGGAATCCTATGAATTCATAGGGTTGGCTATTGTACACTTCTTCAATACAGATTAGTGTTCTGCTCCATATTCAGTCTCCTTTGTGTGTAATTTGCATGTGTAATTGGAAATTTTTGTGAGTGTAATTGTTCTAACACCTAGGTTCAATTTCCACATGGTATCAGAGAATTTTTAGATTGATTTCTCTCCTTCCAATTTGTTATTGTAGGTTCAACATCATTGACTGGGAGCATTCTGTTTACTCAAGGGACAATTTCTAAGCTATGGATCAATCTCAGAAGATCATCTTGACTCCATTTAAATTATTTGAATGGAAAGCAGAGATGGAGATACTGTTGAGAGTGAAAGACCTCTATAGAGTGACTGTGGAAATAGAAGCAGAGCCCAATGTAGTTGCAGAGAAAATTAAATGGCACAACAGGATGGATGAGGCCTATGGTCTCCTGTGTTTGAGCATATCCAGAGACCTCCTTTTCCATATTGATGGATTAACATCACCAAATGAAGTATGGGAGAATGTTGTTTAGCTTTTTGGTAAGACAGATGAGATGAGGGGACATCAAATTGAAAATGAATTGATCTCCCTAAGTCCCAATAGCTTTGAATCCATGCAACTCTATTTTTCCAAGTTCAAAGCCCTTGTTTTGTAGCTAAAACAATGTGGGATCGAAAAGGAGGAGAAACTGGTTTTGGCCATACTCTTGAATCTTGGCCCTAATGATTCAATGTTTGTCTCGGCCTTCAATGCCACAAAGTTGACAGCCCGAGCCTGGAAAATTCCTAGCCTTCCAGATTTCATGGAATCTCTCACACAAGAACAAGATAAATTGGTGATGATGGGCACCATCAAACCTTCCAAAGACCAAGATTTGGTTGTTGGAGATTTGAGGGTGGATTCAAAAGGCAAGAAGAAAGCTAATAAGCCACCTGAGCAAAAGAGAGACAAGAACAAGTCTCCAGAGGAGCCCCAAAGCTCCAAGAAGAACCTCGAGAAGAAGAAGAACAAAGGGAGAAATGAGCAAGTGCGCATACTGCAGTAAGGGAAATCATCCTAAAAGATCCTACATGAAGAAGCAAATAGACATGTTGACCCAAATCTTGGAGAAGAATGGCATCTCCCTTCCTGACAGCTCAAAGAAGAGGGAAGGAGGATCAAATTCAGAAGACAGAGAGAGAGTTCATGCATTGGTTGCTGGCACATCAAGCTCACCTAGTTTCATCATTGATTCTAGAACTTCAAGACATATGGTTTCGACCAAGGAGGCATTCACCTCACTTGACATGTCGAAAGGTCCACCAATAGTACTAGGAGATGACTCTCTCACTGAAAGTTTGGGCAAAGGGAGGATTGATCTTGGCCATGGTAAGTTCCGCAATGTATTGTATGTTCCAGGTCTTGCCTCTAACCTCTTATTAGTGTATCAGATGACCCACATAGGGTCTCCAAAGAAGGTCATATTCTCCCCTGATGAAGTTGAGATCACAAAGATTTCAAGTGGTAAACTCATTACAAAAGGAGTTGCAAATCACACTTCAAAGGTATACATGTTCTCACACTTCCTACCCTACTCAAACCCCTTTGCTCTTCTGATTCATGCTAATGAGGCAAGCAAGCTTTGGCATGAAAGATTTGGCCACCTTAACTATAAGTATCTTTCTGATATTAGTGAAAAAGAAATGGTCATAGGGTTACCAAAGATTAAGTTTTCCAAAGGAGTCTGTCAAGGTTGCATCTTAGGAAAGCAGCCAGAGCATAAATTTGAGAAAGCTAGTCATGAGAGAACCTCTGCACCTCTTGAGTTGATCCACAGTGATGTTGCTGGCGCATTTACTCATATGTCAATGAGTCAAGCCAAATATGCATTGACATTCATAGATGACTTTACCAAGTATTGGTGGGTTTACTTCCTGAAACACAAGTCTGAAGTTTTTGGCCTCTTCAAAGTCTTTAAGGATTTGGTTGAAAACTAGTCTGGGAGGAAACTCAAGGTCCTCAGATCTGACAATGGTGGTGAGTATGTCAAGTCTGAGTTCATTCAATATTGTGCAAATGCATGTATTCAGATGCAGCATTCTATCCCTTACACACCACAACAAAATGGTGTTGCTGAGAGGAAGAATAGATCACTGAAAGAGATGGCAACTTGCATGATGGAGGCTAAGACTTTGCCACCAAAGTTTTGGGCCGAATCTATAAATTGTGCAACCTATATTTAGAATAGGGTGCCTCATAAACAGCTTGATGGTATGATTCCTTTCGAATCATGGAGTGGGAATAAGCCAGATGTGACCCATTTCAGGATTTTTGGCTCAAGGGCTTGGGCTACTGTTATCCACCTGAATGGCACCTCTCCGTCTGAGTGCCAACATCCCTCATGTTGGCACACAAAAGGACATCTATGGATTGAGGTTTGCCCAAAACACTATAGAGGGGCTTATTATAAAATACATTCCTCATCCATCCAGCTGGTTACTTTGAATTTTTAACTATGTCAAGTCATATCCGTGACCCTATATATATGCAACTCGCGGATCATACGCGAGTGTCGGTTGTTGCAAGTCGCGGATGGATGTATAAGCAAGTTGATCTTATAGAAACTCGCGGATCATACCCGAGTTGTCGGTCTTGATACCCGCTAATATGTCCCTTTGACATTTAAAATAAAAACACGTGATTACTTGAGATTAGTTAAGCCATTTCCCTTAATCTCCTTAACTGTATCAACCTCCTCAACCTTCGAAACTGCCTGATTTTACCATGTATAAATACAGGCCTTGGGGAGGGTGTTTGGTACACACACTTAGAGAGCAAAGTTATGCTGGTGGATTTTATACATAAGTATTTGGAGCAGTGGAACTCAGAATCCTTTGGTTGCAGAGGAGTCCTTGTCTCAGGCGTTGGGTTGTAATCTGGACTTCTTCATTATTGATAATAAAGAGAATCCTTCTTCCATATTGTGTCTTGAATGTATCTCATGTATTGTGGTTTGATAAATGTTTATGTTTCAGCATTCTATATATGATTTATCTAACCTGTTTATATATATGAATCATCTCGTATTTGGAATATTGATCCTTGATAGGTGAAGGAGAAAGCATCCTTGAAGAGTTTAGAGGAGAAGCAGAGCGGAAGAGGACAAGCTAGGATCAACCGTCGTATATCGGGTAAGTCTTTCTCATCCTCCTATTTCCTTTACTGCACTCTAGAGTCAATTGTCTGCAAGTTAATTGAGTATGTTGGTAACCCCAGACCTTAGGTTATAAGGTGCATAATCCTGTACAATAGAACTGGCGACTCCGCTGGGGACACCAGACTGCTGTAGGTTGTTTCTGTCACCCCTGACCAGTCTTTGCTTTGAAGTCTATGTGTGATCTTTTATCCTGGTTCATACTTACCTCAGTATTTGAAAGTCTTGGGAATTTTTCTTGTTTTTGAGAAAAAAATTATAGCTATCCACGAGTTTCTCTTCTGCACAGTCACGGATACAATCCTGCATACACGGGTTGCTGTATCGAACAGTTGCGTATCATCCACGGGTTGCACTTCTATACAGTCGCGTATATGCTTGGAAGTAGGGATTTTTTAAGTTAAGGTTTGCTTGTTCCTTTATTTGTGTAATCCCTATTTGTGAGTTGATTTTATTTATGAATGCTGTGTAGCTTGTCTGAATACCTTTGGTGATCACACTTTGTGCTTTTTCAAAATCCCTTGAGTCTCTTTTGCTTGGATTATTTTCTGCTTGCATCCTGAAGTAGTTTGGCCTGTTTGGGTTGTAGGTTAAAGTGTCTCTATCCAGATCAACGATCAGGGTATTGGGATCTGTTTTTTCAGTCTGTCCTTTGACAGTGGCTGGTTGTCACTTGCCTTTATAAGTCTACAGTGATTTTGTCATTGTGTGCACCCAAGCTAGGGTTCCTAGCCTTCCTTTGCTTGGTATGATTTTTGGCTCATGTTTCTGGTCAGCCTCTGTCAGTGATCTTTGTTTGATTTCAGAAGCTTGTTGGTGTTGGTTTCCTTCTTCTTTTGTTGGTTAACTTCACCTTGCCAAAATAGTTGACTTGTCTTTTATGCAATCCTTCCTTCCAAGTAGGGTTTATACTGACTTTAGTTCATTCTAGAGTTTGTTTGGTGGTTGTATAGCAGATGTCCTTTTTCTTTGTTCTTGTTATCTGCATACTTTTCTTTGTAGGTAGTTTTTCTTTTTATTTTATGAAATAAAATTAAAAAGAACATATACTTGTTTTTGCTGCTTGCCCCCCCCCACCTCCTTCTTTGGCTTGACCTTGTTGGACAAGGTACTGAGCAGCCTTTGTTTGCAGGTTTAGTTGATACTTGGGACTTCTTGACCTTTGTTTATATCAGTCTTTTTGCTTGGTCTCTTCATTCCAAATTTGTTGGCTTGTTTACCTTTGTGAGCCTTCCTTTCAAAAGAGGTTGATATCTAACTTTAGGGAAACCTAGGGTTTGTTTGTGGGGTGTAGAGTAGTTGTCTATTTGCTTTGCTTACAGTACTTGCTTGCATTAGTTGATAGGCTGATTTTTATTTTGCATTTATAAAAGAAAAAGACAAAAACACATGTTTGCTTTATATGCATGCAGATTAGGTTTTTAGTCTAGATTGCATGGCATATCATTGTTTTTGAAAAAAGAAAAAAAGATTTGATCTTTTATGGCTTTCAAGTTTTCTATTTGAAAAAATAAAGAGAATAGTTTTTGCTTTTTGCATTTCATATATCTTTGCTTAGTCATTTTGTTTCAACTTTGAGTCAAAACACCACATAAGTTTCATGCCATTTACCCTCTGACTAAAAACAACCCTTAAAATAAATGATATAATTTAAAAATTATTAGTAAGTTTTATTTTATAGGGTCTTACACCAACTAGCTCAGGCTAGACTTGTGGATTAGGGAGTTTTAACTCTCCGCAAGTATTTAAATTTCAGACATAGTTGGCCTATCACTAGGTAAATCCTTTTCTATGTTGATTGTATCTGGGAAGCTCCTCTCAAACGGGAGTTAAGCACGAGGCCGCGTGGAGACTTGGACTAAGGAGATAACCCTCCGATTCCTTGTCAAAGCATAAACCAAGGTTTTTACGCATCTCGGGATTCTGTCTTAGACAGGGTTTCGGGCTCAGCTACCCTGCTCATGTGTACGAACCATGCTTGCGACTACCCCCCCAGACTTTCAATATAGTTAAGGTAGCCTTTAGTCTCTTTGACATCTAGGGTTCATACACAGGTACACCAGAAGGCTATTTCTGGTTGACCTTGGATGGACTTGGAAGGTAACCCTGATAGAAAGTGTGGGAGGGTGGTGGGTGATTCCTCTGCTTGTGCCTAAGAACATCTATAGGGATGCCAAGTAACTGTCTATCAGCTTTCTTCTAGAAAGTATATCTTATACCTGTTTGTCTGTTGTGCTTTAGGAATTTTTAGTGAGTGCTGTGTGGTTTGTCTGTAGTTAGTGTGCCTTTAGGTGTGTGCTTTGTAATTTTGGTTGCCTATCAACCTCAGACTTTGTCTCCTGGTTTGAAGCTATGGCTAACACCCCTTTGAACACCAACCAAGAGATCCCCATGATGGGAACTCCTTGTACTATTCCTCTCACAGGAAATGTTGGTGTTCCCTTGATGGCCACCCTGAATCTTCCAGGATTCACCCTAGGGATACCGGTGTGGTTGTTTTCCACTCCAACTGTCCTGAATGCTCCTGATGCTTCTCAAGTAAGCTCCTTATATCAAGGGAATCAAAACACTGCTTCCCCTTCACCTGTATTTGATTCTCCTCCTCCTTTTACTTCATGTGGTGAAAGTACTGATACTAGTAACCAACAGTCTAAAAGGAGTAAAAGAAGGAGGAATAGGAAGAAGGCACATAAGAAAGGGGGCACCCGTTCAACCTCTATTGTTCATGTTGAACCTAACCACCCAGCCTCTGTGGTTCATGCTGGGGGCACCTATCCAACCTCTGCAGGTCATGTTGGATCTAAGCACTCAACCTCTGCAAGTCAAGTTGATCTTCACCATCCAACCTCTGTTGATCATGCTGGTGGGATCCTACCAAACTTTCCAGGTCATGTCGGATCCAGTCACTCAGCCTCTGTGGTTCATGTTGAGGGAACTCGTTCAACCTCTGTTGTTCAAGTTGAACCTCCCTATCCAACCTCTGTTGTTCATGTTGGATCCATCCACCCAGCCTCTATAGTTCATGCTGGGGGCACACACTCAACTATTGAAAAGCATGTTGATCCTAGCCATTCAACCTCTATTGTTCATGTTGATGGTGCCCATCCCACCTCTGCAGGTCATGTTGGACCCGGTCTCTTAGCGTCTACAAGTCATGCTGGGGGTAGTCTCTCAGCCTCTGTGGTTCATGTTGAAGACAATCCGTCAGCCACTGCGAGTCATGTTGACACTGTTGAAAAGACTACCCGTTCAAAACACAAGCCCAAGTTTCCTTGTAAGCTTTGTGAGGGAGACCACCTTACTTATAAATGCCCTTCTATCGCGGAGGTGCGAAGATTTTGGTTTAATGGTCATCCCGTTTTTGAACATTCTGAATCTTTTCAACAACCAGCCTCTCTTAGTCAGGTTGGACCCAGTCACCCAGCCTCTGTTGTTCATGCTGGGGGCAAAATCTCATTCTCTGCAAGTCATGTTGAGAGAAAATAGTCATCCATTACTAGTCATGTTGACACCGTTGAGAAAACTGGTCATTCGAAGTGCAAACTTAAGTTCCCTTGTATGCTATGTGAGGGAGATCATCTTACTCACCAGTGCCCTACTATCCCAGAGGTGCGAAGAGTGTAGTCCAAGACTCAAGGATTTCCTTCTCCTGAATAACCTTTAGTTTCTCAACAACCTACTCAACCTTTGGTTGATCAAGTGGTCAAACCAATCTCATATTTGGTCGATCCCACTCTTCTTTTGGAGAGTGATTCTGATGTGATTGAACCAATGTCATCTTTGGTCAATCCCACTCTCCCTACAGAGATTGACTTTGATGAAGCGGTTGAATCGATTTTAGTATTGATTAATCCCACTCTTCCTTTGGAGAGTGAAGTGTCTACTAGTCACATTTTCTTCACTGCCAGTTCAGAAATTACTGAAAAAGGGGGCACTGAACTTGCTTCAGATCAACCCCCACCAAGCTCTCGGATTGCTTCCTTTGATTGGGATAGCCTAGTTGAGCCGTGCCTTCCTTCTAATGCACCTTTTCAGATAAAGGTCAAAGTTGAACCTTATACGATTGCTCGTTGTATTGTTGATGAAGGAGCCTCTGTTAGTATCTTGTCTGCTCATGCTTGGCGAGGCATGGGATCTCCCAGCCTTGTGTCGACTGTTAGTCAGTTACTGGCATTTGATAGAATAACTTGTGTAGCCTTGGGAATTCTTGCTCAAACACCTGTTACTTTGGGTGGGAAGACTGTCTTACTTGAATTCATGGTGATAGAAGACCCCTTGGACTTCAATATGCTCCTTGGACATGATTATGTCTATGCCATGCAAGCTGTGGTGTCAACATTATTTTGTGTGATTTACTTTAATCATGGTGAAGAAATTGTCACTATCGATCAGTTGGATTTTCTTGATTCATCTCCTGACCCAACTAGAGACCAGGTCTTTCCTTTATTGATTCCCAGTGTTTCTATAGACACTACCCCACCACAGGTGAACTATCTGGCCTATTTCCCTTTGTGTTCTTGGGACTTGGTCCCAGCAGTTGAACATGTGAGTCATCCTATACAGACCATGGAGCTTGCTCTCTACTCTGTCAATCCATTTGAAATTTTAGACACGTGTCTTATCTCGGATCATCTCCTTCCTTCGGATGAAGTCTTCCTACAGTCTTTGATACAGTATGACCTTCTTTCGGATGTTGATTCAGTTGTGACTAAGTCTAACCCTGATTTTCCTAGTAATCCTGACCTTTCTTCTTATGTTGGTCTTGTTGAGTCTTTCGACTCTTCCTTCGAACAACAAGTCAGTGATCCTGATGAGTTTGATTTTTCTTATGAATTTTTCAAATCCTATGATATTGAGTTTGTTCCTGCAGACTCTATCTCCCTTGTTGATTTTTTCTCTCCTTCTGAGGCTGATCTTACCGATTATAAACCCTCGAGCCTTGGTTCTATAGAATCTTCTTCGGTTGATTCTCCCTTGACTACACCTTTTATAGAAGATAGCAAAGTCACATGTGTTTCTGCCAAAGTGACATGTATCGGATATTTTTATGATCCTGATGTTGTTGTTTCTGGGAGACAGGATTTGTAGTTGGATTCACAACTATTTACTGGCCTTGTCTTGTTGTTCAAGCTGTAACTGCATTTGCATGTGCCCTACTCGCGCTTATGAGCCTGATGCGGCTTCCACGCTTTTAGCTCAATGTATAAGCCCTCATCTTTGTTCTCATTATCGTCGTTTAGCCTTGTATTATTTTTCCTTTGCAACTTGACACCCTTTACCTTGAGGAGATGTTCCCCAAGTGTCCTTATCTTGCTCACTTTACTTGCATTATGCATAGGTTTGTTCCTTGCACTTGGAACTAGTTTCTCCTGCCTATGACACTCGTCTCCTCGCATTTAGAGCATTCTTTCTGCTCTCCTTCGGGCTCATTAAAAACAGTAAGGAGGCCGCGAGCTGACTTTTTCGGACTCGTTAAAACTTCACGAGAAATATTTTGAGTTTCTTCAGGCCCAAGTCTGACTCCTCAAAATAGACTTGACTACCGAGTAAACTTTTCCATTCAGGCTCATTAAGAATATGTGAATGGGCATCCACATTGGTGGTAGGTTATCTCTTTCTCGGACCATGTGGAATAATACGAGAAAGGATCCCTCTCTTTTCTTTTTGAATTAAGAAGAGTATTCTCAGGCATAGGTTTATCACTTTTCCGGACCTGAGGGACTAAACTTACGGAAAAGGAACTCCCGATGTGAGCTTAGTTTTCTCTTTTTCGTGCTTTGGACCTAAACATGAAAAAGATTTCGACTGTACTTTATGTCTTTGTCATGCTCGTTAAACCCTAAAGAACAAAGCATCGAGTTTATTGTTGTAATCCCCATTTCTCGTAATCAAATGGATCTTTCCGAGTGATCTTGCCTTCCTTCACACTCATAAAACTCAGGCTATATGCTACTTTTGAAGGAGAGCTGGGTAGGTGGTAATTTAACCTTTTTCGGACCTTCCTGACTAAGTACAAAAAAGGTGCGCCTTTTCTTCTTCAAAATTTAAGAGAGTTCTTCTTTGGTATGTTTTATACTTTTTCGGCCTCAGGAGACTAAATTGTAAGAAAAAGCACCCCCCTGGAGTCTTCTTTGGAGTTTTCAGACTCTCTAAACTATGAAAACACCGTCGAGCATGTACTAGTTCGGGCTCGTTAAATCCACGAATCAGTGACACTATCAAGCATTATTTTCCCTTCTCTTCAAGCTTGTTAAAAAATGAAGAGGGAACCGAGTTAACTTTCCTTGACTCGTTAAAATTTAACAGGGAAGGTAAGGAAGAAGTTTTCTCTTGTTTTTAGTAATGGCAGCATGTCATCCTTGAACATAGCACTCTTTGTTTTCTGATATCCATGTTTCAGTGTCCACTTTTGTTCATCTATCACTTTGAGTTTCTTACTCCTCCTCTTGTCCATTATACCTGGGGAATTTGATCATGTCTCCTACATGACAGATAAGTCTAGTTGTTCTACGCTGCCTTGGGTCATCTCTGTGTTGTGCTCACTGTTCAAGGACTCTTCCCAATGTCTGATCTATAGCATGATCCCATCATTGTTACATCTGTTCTCTATTTGTGTCTCCCTTCTTTTTCCTAGTTTCTAGTCACTCTTGTGATCCGTTGGAGGATCTATTGCCTTCCTTATCACAGCATGGTTCCGTTTCAAAAATTCCTGATGACAAAGACCTAGAGTTTTGACGATGGTACCTCAGGATTCACTTTCATCATTGGTGAATTCCTTTGCTTCAGTTGTTGATTATCATTTATTGATTGACAAACTATTGAATCCTTTCCATGTTCGACTTCAGCTTACCCTTATTCACATGGCTTGGGTTGTACTAGTTCTTTGGGATCCTTTATGAAGACCTTAGTTCCTCACCTATGGACTAAGTTGTGCAAGATTATGTTCTATTCCTCTACAAAGCTTCTATATCTTTGAAGACTCATCATTGTATATTGTGGATTTGATCCACCTTTGTAATATACATGGTTTTATACCCGTATCATATGATGTACTCAACTATTGTAAAGGAGCTAGTGTTCCAGTAAATTGAACATAGAATCCTCATATGTAACTTTGTATATGACATTACTATGTAATTGTTTTAGGTACTCTCTCTGTTCCATTGGATTTCCGAGTTCTCCAAAGATAAAAATTATAATGTATTTCAGCCATCGCTTCCCTTTGACCTCACACATTAGGGGGCATCTGTTATCCACCTGAATGGCACCTCTCCGTACGAGTGTCGACATCCCTCATGTTGGCACACAAAAGGACATCTATGGATTGAGGTTTGCCCAAAACACTATAGAGGGGATTATTATAAAATACATTCCTCATCCATCCAGCTGGTTACTTTGAATTTTTAACTATGTCAAGTCATATCCGTGACCCTATATATATGCAACTCGTGGATCATACCTGAGTGTCGGTTGTTGCAAGTTGCGGATGGATGTATACGCAGGTTGCTCTTATAGAAACTCGCGGATCATATGTGAGTTGTCGGTCTTGATACCCGTGGATATGTGCCTTTGACATTTAAAATAAAAACACGTGATTACTTGAGATTAGTTAAGCCATTTCCCTTAATCTCCTTGACTGTTTCAACCTCCTCAACCTTCGAAACTGCCTTATTTCACCATGTATAAATACAGGCCTTGGGGAGGGTGTTTGGTACACACACTTGGAGAGAAAAGTTATACTGGTGGAGTTTATATAGAAGTATTTGGAGCAGTGGAACTCAGAATCCTTTGGTTGTAGAGGAGTCCTTGTCTCAGGCGTTGGGTTGTAATCTGGACTTCTTCATTATTGATAATAAAGAGAATCCTTCTTCCATATTGTGTCTTGAATGTATCTCATGCATTGTGGTTTGATAAATGTTTATGTTTCAGCATTCTGTATATGATTTATCTAACCTGTTTATATATATGAATCATCTCGTATTTGGAAGATTGATCCTTGACAGGTGAAGGAGAAAGCATCCCTGAAGACTTTAGAGGAGAATCAGAGCGGAAGAGGACAAGCTAGGATCAATCGTCGTATATCAGGTAAGTCTTTCTCATCCTCCTATTTCCTTTACTGCACTCTAGAGTCAATTTTCTACAAGTTAATTGAGTATGTTGGTAACCCCAGACCTTAGGTTATAAGGTGCATAATCCTGTACAATAGCAACAAGAATTCCAACAGAAAAGAGGAAGGCTTTGCAGCCCCAAAGCCAAGAGTGTCTATTTGTTGGGTACTATGAATATTCAAAAGGGTACAAGCTGATAAATTTGAGCACAAACAAAGCCTTCATTGAAAGGAGTGTTTAGTTCGAAGAAGAGCCTTTAGCAGCAGTGGAAGTTGGAGAATCCTCTTCACCACCAGAACCATTGAATGTAAGTGAAGAGATAGTTGAGTTTGTTGATTCTGATATGTCTGATAATGATGATTTAATTGCAGATCCTAACATTCCTACAAGACCAAAATGGACAGAAAAGACCATTCATGTAGCTGGAGAACTAGCTGGAAATCCTAAAGATCCTAGGAGGACTAGATCTCAGTTTGAGAGTGCTTTGTGTATGAAAGACCCTTTGTTTGCGGAGAAATGCTATCTGATGGTTGAATCAGACCCACAGACATATGAATATGCAGTACATGATCCAATATGGAAAACATCCATGAAATAAGAGTTCAGATCACTCCAGAAGAACAACACTTGGGAGCTGGTTGAGCTTCCCCAAGGGAGGAAGCTAGTTCAATGTAAGTGGGTTTACAAAACCAAATTTGATGCCGATGGTTCACCTTTGAAATATAAGGAAAGATTGGTAGCCAAGGGCTACTCATAGGTACATGGAATAGACTACAATGAGACCTTTGCACCAGTGGCAAAGATGGACTCCATCAGGCTAGCCTTAGCCATTGCAGCTTCGAAGTAGTGGGAGGTACATCACATGGATGTGAAGTGTGCTTTCCTGAATGGAGATATTACTGATCAGATTTACATGCATAATCCCCAAGGATTTTCTACTAATCCATCTCTTGTGTGCAGGCTAAAGAAATCATTGTATGGGCTCAAGCAAGCCCCCAGGGCTTGGTATGCCAAGATTGATAGCTTTCTGCTATCATTGAATTTTGTTCGATGCAAGTCAGATAAAAATGTCTATTTGAAGCTGATTCATGGTTCTTTAATGATTATTTTCTTGTGTGTTGATGACCTTCTCATTACAGGAAGCTCAAAGGATGAAATTTCCTCCTTGAAGGATGCAAAGAACCATGCATTCTCTATGACTGATTTGGGGTTATTGAGCCAATTCTTGGGGCTCAAGATTGCTCAAACCAAACATGGAATCAAAGTACATCAGTCCAATTATGCCTTGGATTTGCTGAACAATTTCAACATGAAGGACTACAAGCCCAGCAAGATTTCTTTCCTTTCAGGAGTTAAGCTTGAAGAAGCAGATTCTTCACCTATGGTAAATAATACACTGTATAGGCAACTGATTGGGTGTTTGCTATACCTTACACATACTCGACCTGATATTTCTTATGCAGTAAGTGTGGCTTCAAGATACATGGATCAGACTCATGAGATCCATTGGAGGGCAGCCAAAAGGATCCTTAACTTTGTTCAGGGAACAAGGACTCATGGGATCTTCTACAAAGCTAAATCTGATCTTGATTTGATTGGGTTTACTGACAGTGATTGGGCAAGTGACAACACAGATCAAAAGTCAACATTAGGATATGTGTTCAGGCTTGCTGAAGGACCAATCAGCTGGTCAAGCAAGAAATAGAGTGCCATTGCACTCTCATCTACAGAAGCAGAGTACATAGGAGTTGTAAATGCAACAACTCAATGTTTATGGTTGCAGGGGTTACTTGGTGAGTGTGGCTTCGAATCAAAATAATCAACTAGTATCTATTGTGATAATCAGAGTACCATTCGAGTCTAAAATGATCCAGTTCAGAGACAGAGAACCAAACACATTGAGATTCATATGCACTACATCAGACAGCTTGTGCATGATGGCACCATTCACCTACTCTTCTATTCATCTTCAGAACAAGTAGCAGATATATTCACCAAAGTTTTTTGTGAGAAGACATTTAGCAATATCAAATCACTGCTGGGGATTGCTGATCATGCTGTGAAGCATGAGTGATGACAAGATTTCCAAATTTTGTTTTACTGTCCATGTTTAAGGGAGGATTTTTCCCACTGGGTTTTTGCCTCTTTCCTTGGTTAAATGGACATGCAGTATATAAAGGGTGACTAAGCCTTGTTTCTAGGCCCTATAATTTTCTGATATTTTACTCATAAGTCAGGCTTAAGGGGGGGTGTTAGAATAATCAACCCATATTTAGCTACCTTAGACATTAATTAATCCATTTTTGTCTTATTTGCCTAGTTTCCATATTCCACCTTATGCAAGTTGTCCTCCACATGTACAAAGTGGTCAAAATCGCTAAAATTGAGTCATGGTGCACTTGGGAAACCACTTGTAATCAAATATGCTTTATTCCTGGCCTTCCTAGCGCATGTCTGCTTTTTCTGCTTTATTGCCTGCTTTTGCTGAATTTTAAGGCAATTGGGAAAGTTTGACTAGGTGAAGTTAACTTGTTTTTTGTCCTCATCATCCTCCACTCTTTTCTCCTAAGGAAATCATGTATGAGTTGTACTTCCATCATCTATTAGCTTGCCTAATTTATTTTGCCAATTCGTGAGCTCCTAGACAGATTTGGAAACTGCTTTATGTACCTATGGGGGATTTGCTTAGATTTAGTAAGCCTGCTTTTGACCAAATTCAAATGGCATCCTTATGCCTTCAAATATCTCATGTAATTATTTATTGTGGCAGCCTATGACTTCATAGGGTTGGCTATTGTACACTTATTCAATACAGATTAGTGTTCTGCTCCATATTCAGTCTCCTTTGTGTGTAATTTGCATGTGTAATTTGCAATTTTTGTGAGTGGAATTGTTCTAACACCTGGGCTCAATTTCCATAGAAAAGGTAAACAAGGGTGCTACAAGGAAATCGTGCTATTTGAAAATTCATGATTTTGGCTCCCAATTTTCAAAATTCGCACATAAGAGAAGCCTTTCACACTTGTAAACGAGTTTTATATGTGTTTCAGCCACAATAATAATTGTGACAAGTGTTGTGAGATCAGGAAAATAATCATTTGCATGAGTTGTAGTTGTCCATAGGTTATGAGATACATAGTAGTGGAACAATAATGATTATGTACAATGAGGATAATTCTCTATCAGCTAGGCATTTCCTGAATGCATGAAGATCATAGAAATTGTTTGAAGACCTAGCAGTTTATGGTTGAATATTGAAGAAGGTCGGCTATTTAGGGTTTGTAGGGTAACTGTTTAGCACTGTCGTGGTAGCTCTAGATATACTTAAGAAGTATATTGGACACCTGGGAAGATAGGAAAGCAGATTTCTAGAAATTGAATCCATTATTCAGACAGTTATGAAGCGAATTATTGACATGTTCCATGAGTTCGGGTTCAAATTGACAGAGGATTAGTTATTGATATTAACTAAGAATTCCAGGTCCTAAACTCAATGTTTGCTCAATGTCAAATTTTTTCTGTCAGTAGGGTCGAAATACCTATTAGTTTGAGAAGTAAAATTTAGGTCAAGGGTTTAATTTTCTCAGCATATGATTGACTGTTAATTTACAAATATTCAAATAGTGTTAAACTCTTTACTGAAGGAAGCACATTTAAGATCATGTTAGAATAATCAACCCATAGTTAATCACCTTAGATATTAATTAATCCAATTTTTGTCTTATTTGCTTAGTTTCCATATTCCACCTTATGCAAGTTGTCCTCCACACATCCAAAGTGGTCAAACTTGCTAAATTTGAGTCATGGAGTGCTTGGGAAACCACTTGGAATCAAATCTACTTTATTCCTGGCCTTCCTAGCGCATGTCTGCTTTTTCTGCTTTATTGCCTACTTTTTCTGAGTCTTAAGGCAATTGGGAAAGTTTGACTAGGTGAACTTGTTTTTTGTCCTCATCATCCTCCACTCTTTTCTCATAAGAAAAGCATGTATGATTTTTCCTTCCATCATCTATTATCTTGCCTAATTTATTTTTCCAATTCGTGAGCTCCTAGACAGATTTGGAAACTCCTTTATGCACCTATGGGGGACTTGCTTAGATTTAGTAAGCTTGCTTTTGACCAAATTCGAATGGCATCCTTATGCATTCGAATCTCTCATGCAATTATTTATTGTGGTAGCCTATGATTTCACAGGGTTGGCTATTGTACACTTATTCAATACAGATTAGTGTTCTGCTCCATATTCAGTCTCCTTTGTGTGTAATTTGCATGTGTAATTGGCAATTTTTGTGAGTGTAATTGTTCTAACACCTGGGTTCAATTTCCACATGGTATCAGAGCCTTGTAGATCGATTTCTCTCCTTCCAATTTGTTATTGCAGGTTTGACATCATTGACTGTGAGCATTCTATTGACTGAAGGGACAATTTCTGAGCTATGGATCAATCTCAGAAGATCATCTTGACTCCATTTAAATTATTTGAATGGAAAGCAGAGATGGAGATACTATTGAGAGAGAAAGGCCTCTATAGAGTGACTATGTCAATAGAAGTAGCTCCTAATGCAGCTGCAGAGAAAATTAAATGGCACAACAGGAGGGATGAGGCCTATGGTCTCCTGTGTCTGAGCATATCCAGAGACCTCCTTTTCCATATTAATGGATTAACATCACCAAATGAAGTATGGGAGAAGATTTTTGAGATTTTTGGTAAGAGAGATGAGATGAGGGGACATCAAATTGAAAATGAATTGATCTCCCTGAGTCCCAATAGCTTTGAATCCCTGCAACTCTATTTTTCCAAGTTCAAAGCCCTTGTTTTGCAGCTAAAATAGTGTGGGATCGAAAAGAAGGATGAGCAACTAGTTTTTTCCATACTCTTGAAGTTTGGCCCTAACGATTTAGTGTTTTTCTCGACCTTCCATGCCACAAAGTTGACAGCTCGAGCCTAGAAAATGCCTAGCCTTGCAGATTTCATGGAATCTCTCACACAAGACCAAGATAAATTGGTGATGATGGGCACTATCAAACCTTCCAAATACCAAGCTCTAGTTGTTGGAGATTCGAGGGTGGATTCAAAAGGCAAGAAGAAAGCTAAGAAGCCACCTGAGCAAAAGAGAGACAAGAACAACTCTCCAGAGGAGCCCCAAGGTTCCAAGAAGAACTTCCAGAAGAAGAAGAACAAAGGAGAAATGAGCAAGTGTGCATATTGCAGTAAGGGCAATCATCCTGAAAGCTCCTGCATGAAGAAGTAAATTGACATGCTGACCCAACTCCTGGAGAAGAATGGCATCTCCCTTCCTGATAGCTCAAAGAAGAGGGAAAGAGGATCAAATTCAGAAGATAGAGAGAGAGTTCATGCATTGGTTGCTGGCACATCAAGCTCACCTAGTTTCATCATTGATTCTGGAGCTTAAAGACATATGTTTTTTAACAAGGAGGAATTCACCTCACTTGACATGTCAAAAGGTCGACCAATTGTACTGGGAGATGACTCTCTCACTGAAAGTTTGGGCAAGGGGAGGATCGATCTTGACCATGGTAAGTTCAACAATGTACTTTATGTTCTAGGTCTTGCCTCTAACCTCTTATCAGTGTATCAGATGACCCACACAGGGTCTCCAAAGAAGGTCATATTCTCCCCTGATGAAGTTGAGATCACAGAGATCTCAAGTGGTAAAGTCATTGCAAAAGGAGTTGCAAATCACACTTCAAAGGTATACATGTTCTCAGACTTCCTACCCTACTCAAACCCCTCTGCTCTTCTGATTCATGCTAATGAGGAAAGCAATATTTGGCATGAAATATTTGGCCACCTTAATTACAAGTATCTTGCTGATATTAGTGAAAAAGAAATGGTCATAGGGTTACCAAAGATTAAGTTTTCCAAAGGAGTCTGTCAAGGTTGCATCTTAGGAAAACACCCAGAGCATAAATTTGAGAAATCTAGTCATGAAAGAAACTCTGCACCTCTTGAGTTGATCCACAGTGATGTTGCTGGCCCATTTCCTCATATGTCAATGAGTTAGGCCAAATATGCATTGACATTCATAGATTACTTTTCCAGGTATTGCTTGGTTTACTTCCTGAAACACAAGTCTGAAGTTTATGGCCTCTTCAAAGTCTTTAAGGCTTTGGTTGAAAACCAGTCTGGGAGGAAACTCAAGGTCCTCAGATCTAACAATGGTGGTGAGTATGTCAAGTCTAATTTCATTCAATATTATGCAGATCTAGGTATTCATATGCAACATTCTATCCCTTACACACCACAACAAACTGGTGTTGCTGAGAGGAAGAACAGATCACTGAAAGAGATGGCAACATGCATGATGGAGGATAAGACTTTGCCACCAAAGTTTTGGGATGAAGCTATAAACTGTGCAGCCTATATACAGAATAGGGTGCCTCATAAACATCTTGATGGTATGACTCCTTTCGAAGCATGGAGTGGGCACAAGCCAGATGTGACCCATTTTAGGATTTTTGGCTCAAGGGCTTGGGCTAGAATTCCAACAGAAAAGAGGAAGGCTTTGCAGCCCCAAAGCCAAGAGTGTCTATTTGTTGGGTACTCTAAATATTCAAAAGGGTACAAGCTGATCAATTTGAGCACAAACAAAGCCTTCATTGAAAGGAGTGTTTAGTTCCAAGAAGAACCTTTAGCAGCAGTGGAAGTTGGAGAATCCTCTTCACCACTAGAACCATTGAATGTAAGTGAAGAGATAGTTGAACTTGTTGATTCTGATATGTCTGATAATGATGATTTAATTGTATATCCTAATAGTCCTACAAGACCAACATGGGAATCAAAGACCATTCATGCAGATGGAGAACTATCTGGAATCCTAATGATCCTAGGAGGACTAGATCTCAGTTTGAGAGTAAACTGTGCATGAAAGATCCTATGTTTGCAGAGAAATGCTATCTGATGGTTGAATCAGACCCACAGACATATGCATATGCAGAAAATGATCCAAGATGGCAAACATCCATGAAAGAAGAGTTTATCTCACTCCAGAAGAACAACACTTGGGAGCTAGTTGATCTTCCCCCAGGGAGGAAGCTAGTTTAGTGTAAGTGGGTTTATAGAACCAAATTTCCTGCTGATGGTTCACCTTTGAAATACAAGGCCACATTGATATCCAATTCCTACTCACAGGTACATGTCATAGAATACAATGAGACCTTTGCACCAGTGGCAAAGATGGACTCCATTAGGCTAGCCTTAGCCATTGCAGCTTCGAAGCAGTGGGAGGTACATCACATGGATGTGAAGTGTGCTTTCTTGAATGGAGATATCACTGAAGATATTTACATGCAGTAGCCTCAAGGATTTTCTACTAATCCATCTCTTGTGTGAAGGATAAAGAAGTCATTGTATGGGCTTAAGTAAGCCCCCAGGGCTTGGTATGCCAAGATTGATAGCTTTCTGCTATCACTGAATTTTGTTCGATACAAGTCAGATACAAATGTCTATTTGAAGCTGATTCATGGTTCATTAATGATTATTGTTTTGTATGTTTATGACCTTCTCATTACAGGAAGCTTAAAGGATGAAATTGCCTCCTTAAAGGATGCAATGAGCCATGCATTCTCAATGATTGATTTGGGCTTATTGAGCCAATTTTTGGGGCTCTAGATTGCTCAAACCAAACAAGAAATCAAATTACATCAGTCCAAGTATGCCTTGGATTTTCTTAACAAATTCAACATGAAGGATTGCAAGCCAAGAAAGACTCCCTTCCTTTCAGGAGTAAAGCTTGAAGAAGCTGATTCTTCACCTATGGTAAACAATACACTGTATAGGAAATTGATTGGATGTTTGCTGTACCTTACACATAATCGACCTGATATTTATTATGCAGTAAGTGTGGCTTCAAGATACATGGATCATCCTCATGAGATCCATTGGAGAGCAGCCAAAAGGATCCTTAACTTTGTTCAGGGAACAAGGACTCATGGGATCTTCTACAAAGCTAAATCTGATCTTGATTTGATTGGGTTTACTAACAGTGATTGGGCAGGTGACAACACAGATCGAAAGTCAACATCAGGATATGTGTTCATGCTAGTTGAAGGACCAATCAGCTGGTCAATCAAGAAACAGAGTGCCATTGCACTCTCATCTACAGAAGCAGAGTACAGAGGAGTTGTAAATGCAGCAACTCGATGTTTATGGTTGCAGGGGTTACTTGGTGAGTGTGGCTTCGAATCAGAATACTCAACTACTATCTATTGTGATAATCATAGTACCATTTGAATTTGCAATGATCCAGTTCAGAGACGAAGAACCAAACACATTGAGATCCATATGCACTACATCAGACAGCTTGTGCATGATGGCACCATTCACCTACTCTTCTGTTAATCTTCAGAACAAGTAGCAGATATCTTCACCAAAGTTTTTTGTGAGAAGACATTCAGTAATCTCAAATCACTACTGGGGATTGTTGATCATGCTGTGAAGCATGAGTGATTACAAGATTTTCAAATTTTGTTTTACTGTCCATGTTTAAGGGAGGATTTTTCCCACTGGGTTTTTGCCTCTTTCCTTGGTTAAATGGACATGCAGTATGTAAAGGGTGACTAAGCCTTGTTTCTAGGCCCTATAATTTTCTGATATTTTACTCATAAGTCAGGCTTAAGGGGGAGTGTTAGAATAATCAACCCATAGTTAATCACCTTAGACATTAATTAATCCAATTTTTGTCTTATTTGCCTAGTTTCCATATTCCACCTTATGCAAGTTGTCCTCCACACATCCAAAGTGGTCAAACTTGCTAAATTTGAGTCATGGAGCACTTGGGAAACCACTTGGAATCAAATCTGCTTTATTCCTAGCCTTCCTAGCGCATGTCTGCTTTTTCTAAGTTTTAAGGCAATTGGGAAAGTTTGACGAGGTGAAGTTAAATTATTTTTTGTCCTCATCATCCTCCAATATTTTCTCCTAATAAAATCATGTATGAGTTGTCCTTCCATCATCTATTAGCTTTCCTAATTGATTTTTCCAATTCGTGAGCTCCTAGACAGATTTGGAAACTGCTTTATGCACCTATGGGGGATTTGCTTAGATTTAGTAAGCCTGCTTTTGACCAAATTCGAATGGAATCCTTATGCATTTGAATATCTCATGTAATTATTTATTGTGGCAGCCTATGACTTCACAGGGTTGGATATTGTACACTTATTTAAGACAGATTAGTGTTCTGCTCCATATTCAGTCTCCTTTGTGTGTAATTTGCATGTGTAATTGGCAATTTTTGTGAGTGTAATTGTTCTAACACTTGGGTTCAATTTCCACAGATCAATCATCCATAATGAAGAGGAGTGGGAAAACAAATAGGGCTATACCCTGAGATATGTCTTGGGTTCAAGCTTTCCCTGACTATGCAAGGTTATTTTCAGAGGAAGGATGGCTAAACTATTTTTAAAAGATTGATGGACACCACACAGAGGGTTCATATAAATTTTCTCTGGGATTGGACAATGACATAGTTACTTTTGACACCCTAAATATTGATCTTACTAGATAGCTAATAGTAGAGGCTACATGCATTCCCAATGAAGGTGAATATTGGTTCAAGAAGGTACCTTTTACCTTTAATTCAGAGAATTATTTGCTTCCAAATGTTGTTGCAGACCAGGGTAAAGGAGTGCATATACAAAAGTTCAAACCAGAGTGGAGAGAACCAATTAAAATTTTTCAAAGCTATGTAACTTGTGAAGGAAGATATGCATTTGTGTTTAAAAACCATTTCAGGTTTCTGCAGCATCTAAATCATGAAGTAAAGATGAACCTTACTTTCTTTTTCCTAAAGAGTCTGCAAAAGATGTCTAATAGAGTAAAAGAGCATCAAGATCATACTCAACAGTCCATATTTCATCATGGTTTGATAAATTTAATCATAAGTACAGTGCTCCAAAAGAAGGAAAAGACCTGGGACTATTTTCTATTCTGGTCTGGGTATCAATCTGAGAAAGAAGATCAATCAAAGAAAAGACAGGCAAACAAATCACATAATTTAGTTAAGAAATTAAAGAAAAAAGTCATAGTCGAAGTAGAAGAAGATAATGTGCAAGAAGAGTCTGTGACACAAAGGGATGAAAATGCCGAAAATGAACAACAAAATAAAGTTGATGAAGATGAAATATCGAAGGTTCAAATGCAGGATTTAGATCATATAGAAGATAGAATTCATGAAAAATTAAACCAGGGAGTAGATGAAAGTTTGTCAAAACAAGAACAAGTCCCTACAGGAGTATAGTCAGAAAGTAAGGAAATCCCATTGATTGATGAAGCTAGGGCTGACAGTGTACAAGATTTACAGGAATTGCCTAAAGAGAACTTGGTGTCACAAGGAGTAAAAAGAAAAATGTTTTAGCTAGCATCCATAAAACACCAAGGAAAAACTTTGAGCATGATGGGAGAGATTGGGGTAGGTTGGAGACCTAAGACCAAACCCAAGATTAAACTGAGATTGAAGATTAAAAAGTTGTTAAACCCTAAGTTAGCTCAGAAAAAATCACAGTGATAGAAGACTCTTTATCCCAAGAAGAATTAGAAGAGGATGAAGGCTTGGATGTAAAAGAGATGAAAGGTAAGAAAAATGCTACTTCAAGGGACAAGTTGGCCTTAATTGAAACTAAAATCTTAGAGCTATTAAAAGAGGTTCGAAAGAAAGTAACTTTAGACCATCATCAGGATGATTTAATGTAGCAGCACTCAGTCATGACAACTTTTTGTGCAGAGGAAGAAAATATTGCAGAACCATCAGCTCAATGCAGTTTTGAAGTTAATGAGTCTCGAGGGGTTCCTGTAACTATGACAGAGTAGCAAGAGGATGATGAGGAGATATTTAAGAAATTGAAGATTCCTTGGATTCCAGAAGGAATGCATTCAGCCTTAGAAGGACAGGGTATTGATACAAAGAATGAGAACTTACAAAGAAGCATCAAACAGTATAAGTATCAGATTTTATACCTGCATGAAACAAATGAGGGGTTAATAGTTGCTAACAGAAGATTAAGAAAGGATTTAGAGGAGGTCAATAGCCATTGCCAAGAGTTAATTGCAGTCTCTAAGGAAGCTTTGAAGTGAAAAATATAGACACAAAGTCTGTGTGCAAAATTGAAGCAAATGTTCAAGACATAACACAACAAAATTAGGAGCTTTCAAAAAGAGTCAAAGACCTAGAAGATGACCATCAGAAAACAAGGAGAAAGAATCAAGCATTGGAAGGGATAGATATTTTGGTAGAGTCTGCTAAAGATTTGTAAAATGATTTAAATGATAGGTGTTATTAGTTAATTTTTTTAAAGAAGTTAGTTTAGTATGAATGACTTTATTTTGTTAAGTAATTCGGTGGTATGACCTAAAAAACAGTTTTTTAGTTATGTAACTGTTTTTGGTAACTAAGATAAAAGTAAGACTGTAGAATGATAGAAGGTTCGGATTTTTGTACAAGGGGAGGCTTTTAGTTACTATACAGAGCTAAGTTTCATAAACTCTTATGTATTTTGAATTATTGATTATGGTATATATGCAAACTATAAGCCATTTTTATCTTATCTGCTGGTTTCATTTTTTATTAGTGTAATCACTCTGTTTATAAATTCATTTCTTGTTTAAGGTTATTTCTCATGGAATTCTTGTGAGCTGTGGATGAAATTCAATAATGTGCTTATGTTGTTATGGTTTATGTTTCATATATGATACATCTCAGTATTTCATTGTTGCATGATTTAGTGTTTGTCTTAGCCTTATGAGTTTTTACCCTCTTGTTTAGAAAGTACACAACCAAAACCCTACAAAACTTGTTTTACTTATTTTTATTTATTGAGATTGTGTTGGCTTGTTCTTTAGTAGTTTGAGAACAATTTTTGGCACTAACACCTCACATGGTTTTCTGTTAAAGGATTTAATATATCATTTTCTTGGGTGTTCCTCACATGGTTCGAATTATCAAGCACTTTTTCTCTCTTGTCAATTGATTTCAGTTGCTCTGCATGGGTCCAATTTTCATCCAACAACTGTCTATATTTCTGATTTAGTTGAGCACATTATTATTCTTCCAAAGAGGAATATTCCTCTAGAAATAATCATTTAGTTTGTATGGAGAAGTTCATAGGGCAGGCCCCAAGATACATGTGCACAGAAGAACTAGCTTGAATCTTGATTTTACCTAGTTAGTTTGAGGGGGGTATTTTTCCCATGAGGTTTTTCCCCATTTCCATATTTCTATTAAGCAGTTAATTTTTGCATTTAGTTGTAATGGGTGACCTATGGTATTAGTTAATAGGGACCACAATTGTCTAAGTTAGCATTCATGGGGGGTGTTAGGATTATAATCCTCCCTTTTCCAAATTGGTCAGTTATGCCTAAATTAGGAGTATTTCTAGTCTTTATTAGGTCACTAGTACCATTGGGTCCACATGGACTAATTGGGCCACATGTACCAGTTACTAGAGTGTAGGGAAAACTAATTGAGGATAAATTCCACTGACTGCACTTTCATGCATCATTTTAGTTTCCTCCTAGACCAATCCCTACAATTTAGGAGCCACTGGGAGTGCCGCCACCAACCTCCTTCACTTGAGTTCAGTTGGTGACTAGTCAAGCCTAGTTAGGAATCAGTTACATTTAGTTACATCAAGTTACATTCATTTAGCCCCAATCCTTGATTGAATGCATGTGGGAAGGTTCCTTTCCTCACCTACCACATCAATTAGACTAGTTTAACTGATTATAACTGATTGAGCCACTGATTTAGACAACTGGAGCTAGCTAGTTAAGCTTCGATAGTGATTTAGACACATCCAGTTATCCATGTAGTTAGATTGAGTCAATCAATTTGAATTTCCTCTCATTTATTCGAATTGTTTGGTTATTAATACCAGTGTATTACATTGTAAAAGTTATCCAGATTGTGTCCAATTACGTTTTGATTAATGAAAGCATTATACAGATGCAAACCATTTTTTTGCACTATTTCATTTCATTTATGAGTAAATTGCTTGTGATATCTATTTGTGAGTTTTGTCTTGGTTCATATATTCTTGTGAGCTCAATTTTTATAAAAATATCCCTGGTCTTTTTCTTGTAGCGAATCATACTCATCATATATGGTGTCTTTCCATCTTGGATCATGGAAATCCTCTTTGTAGCAATGAGGATTAGACCCCATCATCATGAAGTGCCTCTCTAGGAGAAGTGGATATGTGTGGAAGAGTGCAAGGTTTTAATCCTGATATTGAGATAATGTTCTTCTTCTTTCATCTAGATCCCCAACACTATTCCAAGCAATTTCAATGAGCTTGTGGGCCCATTTATGCCTTGGGTTGGGAGTAGGCGCTGGATATGGATATGGATCTGGTTGAGATTCATTCTCCATATCAAGATCTTGATCATCTTGATCCTCATATTTGGACTCTGAATATGAAATATTAGTTAATGCATCATCATTTGCAAATGGAATTGATTTGAGTAATTATACCTTCCTCTTTAGCTGGTTATAGATCATGCAACAGATCTTCATTGAACTGGACACTTTTCTCTATGAAGCATGTTTTGGTTGCAATATTCATTAGTTTGTAATCCTTTGCATCATCTACATATCTCAGTAGTATGCATTCGCTACTCTGAGGTAGGAAGGATTTCCTCATGTCAGATGGAATTATAGCCCATGCTTTGGAGCCAAAAAACCTCAAGTGAGATACATTGGGATTATGTCCCATCAATGCTTTGAATGGAGTGACCCCAACCACTGACTTGTGAGGAAATCTATTATATATGTATGAACCATGGTTCACTAATTCAGCCCACATATATTATGGAATATTTATTGCTTCAAGAAATCATGTAGCCATCTCTTTCAAATATCTGTTATTCCTCTCAACTACACCATTTTGTTGTGGTTTTTATGGGACTAAGTGTTTCATTTGAATACCTATTGAAGCACACAATTGTTGGAACTATATTTTGATGTACTCTTCTCCATTATTTGATATGAGTGCTTTGATATTCATCCCAAGAGTGTTCTTAGCTAAGGCTTTGAAAAATTTAAAGGTTTCAACCACCTCAAACTTCTGCTTGAGGAAGTAGATCCAAAAATACCTCGAGTAGTCATCAATGAAGGTTGGAAAGTATTTGGATCCATTCATAGATGTTGTAGGCATTGGTATGGAAACATCACTGTGAAATAAATCAAGAGAATAGGAAACTCTTATTTCCTTCTCAACTTCATACCTTCACTTTGGATGCATACCTACCAAGCAACCATTACAAACACCTTCAGAGGACTTGACGAGAGGTAATCCCTCAACCATATCTTCATTGTCCAACTGTTGAATATATTTGAAATTTAGATGGCCAAATATTTCATGCTAAATCATGCTCGTATATTATATCATTAACATGAGTCAATAGGGAACTTGGATATGAATTAGGAAAAAAATGAGAAAACTCATATGCCTTGAAGGCATGACTAGAAACTCCTTTCGCTATCATATTCCCAGCAGATATTTTTGATATCTCCACTATGTTAGGATAAAAAGCGACTCTCTTGGGTGAGCTAGTATGAGTCATCCGGTATATAGACAACAAATTTGTTGCAAAGGAGGGAACATAGAGGACATTCTTTAACACTCCATGCTCAAATTTGATTCAAAATTTCCCAACAGTTGAAATTTGAGAGTCGTCTCCCATGTGAATGCTTGGTCCAACAGATATATCCAAAGAAGATAATGATTCTTTGGAGGACACCATGTGGTTGGAGGCTCCAAAATCAATGAGAAAATCTTGTGACTGAGAAAATCTTGCCTTTAGAGGATGGAATCTATCATGATCTTTAATCTTGTTTCCAGGATCATGATTCCTTGCACCTTTAGGAAGGGTAATATTGTTCTTTTAAAGGAGTATAGATATTTGGTCTATTGTATTCTTCATACATAGGTTTTCTAGATGATTCCCTCTCTTGCATTATGAGCACTTGTCTTTGTCAAACTTTTTGGTATTGTCCTTCTTGAAACCTGAGGCTCCTTCTGAAGGATTATACTTCTCCTTAGGATTGAAATCAATGTTCTTCTTTTCCTTTCCTTTCTACTTCCCCTTTTATTGCGCATTCTTAGTCTCCCTAGATAAGAGAGCCCGGTTTTTGGAGGTTTTGAGGGATCCCATCTTTATCAGCTTATCTTTTTCCCGAATAATAGATTCTGTGAAAGAATCAAGGCATGTAATTCACCAATTAGGATTTGTCAATATCCCACAGTGAAAGGTGGATACAAACACTGATAATTATAGGCCAATTTTGCTCAGAATTGAGAGCACCAATTGCTTATCCTTCTTGTCAATCCCACACTGCTTGTACTGCATGAATAGCGTTTTGAATAATTTATGGATGGTTTTGAAGTTGCTGGAATAAATAGCAATCAACTCAGCTCATCCTAGTTCCTAAATAGTGTTTTGATATTTTTTCATACTTCCCTTGGAGTTTTTAATCCATAAAGATGGAAGAGTAACTCCCTGGAGATATGAATGCACATTAAGCCAAATACTTCATCCAATTTGTTCAGATACTTCGATTTCTCAAGATTCTGCAATGGTTTAATAGGCTTTCCCATGGTAACCCTGTACAAACCTTTATTGTGCAACACTATTTGCATATTATCCCTCCAATCATGATAGTTGAAGGGTGTGAGGATTCGAGGTGTCAAGGTTGTTGAATTGTCCATCTTGCAGCTTCAAGGATCAGCTCAATTCTTCTAAATTCTTCACTTTACCTACAAAAACACTTCAATTCACAGTCAAACCAATTCAATCACTCTCTACTTAGACATGTGAAAATTATCTGGGTGCATCACTCCTATTTACACTTCTCTAGACAAAATCAAAAGGGAGCAAGGAAAATATACCAAGAATTATGTGGAACCCAACTACTTCTGGTGCAGTAATGGAAGTTTCCAAGGATTGAATTTGGCTTGATTTCCTACTATGATACCATGTTCGATTTAGAAAATATTAGTATCCTCAGGCTAGAATGAACTCACTATGAAAGAAGGTTGAAGAATAAAGAATCAACTCAATGTACATTATGTTGGAGACATTTACCACCATACACACTCATTTTGGTCAATTTTGCCTAGTTAAATCACTATCCTAAGTTTTATTGACTTAATTGACATCAGAGGAGCACTGTATGACATTAGAATGAGCACACCCACGCCTACCTTCAGTCAAGGAGGCTAACTAAGCCTTCTCCTCCATTCAGGGAGGCTAATTGGAGCACTCCGGGGGTGATCTGAGTGTCATAAATGCACTTAATTGTTAACAGATGGTTACAATGAATTAAACATGATAGTGAAGGTGCATATTTTCATTAAATTGATTATTTAATGATTATTTAATGAACTGGAGTCAACAAGGGCACCTCCAACCACTTCTTATGGTTAGTTACACTTCAGTTAACCTCATCGGGGTTCATTGGAGTCATTGATGCGTTACCACTTGTTGGTTGGCTTGCAGTGACATGTGTCGGAGCTACTTTCAATTAGACTCGGTCATTTAGTGCACTCTGACTTCAGTTAGGGCTCAGTTGAGTAAATTAGGGTTTTGATCAGTGGTTAACTTGAGTGTTTAATGTGTCTTACATTCAGTTAAGCTAGACTCACTCATTCAATTCGAATGACCTCCTTGGGAATTTGAATTGTCTTGGCATTCATGCATCTGGCATGATTATTGTATTGTATCATCATTCTTTCATTTTGAATATACAGAGATGCTACTTCCATTACCGCACCATTTTGCCAATTTTATGCATATTTGTCTATATTCTTTGTGAGACTATGTTTTCAGTTCCTAGACCACTGTGACAAATTAATATGGTATTAGATATCATGGTGGGATGAAGCTTAGATTTCTCAAAAACAAGGTTTTTAACAGATCTTGCATGAAAAATTGAGCAAAGCTCAAAAATTCTAGCACTACACCAGAAGCCAAGGCTTACCACTTAATACCCCAAGTAAGGAAATTGTTGGTCAAGCTTTCTTGATCAACTATGCTGGGTTTGATGAAATCCTAAAATGTGCAGGTTGTCCAACCTTACGGTGCCCCTTTTGTTGTGATTTGCAGGTTTTTAACAGGTGAAAGCATTCGCTCCAGCAGTTTTAGATGGCTTCTTCTGTAGAACTATTGACTCCGTTCAATTTCCACTCATGGAAAGGAGACATGGAGATACAGCTACATGCCATAGGACTCTATAGAGTCACTATGGACACTGAAGGAGAGCCTACTTCTATGCCAAACAAATCTAGATTCTTGAATAAGAAAGATGAAGCATTCGGATTCTTGTGCCTCTTTGTTTCCCGGGATCTTCTTTTCCATCTCTCAGGATTGAAGATTCCAAAGGAAATTTGGGACAAATTGGAAACCCTATATGGAAAGCAGGATGATTTGAGAGTATACCAGCTTGAGAATGAGTTGATGTCTCTCCATCTTCCAATTTCGAGACCTTGAATGATTTTTTCACAAAGTTTAAGCACATTGTCTTACTGTTGAAACAATGTAAAGTGGAGAAGGAGGATGATCAGCTTATCCTCACCATACTCTCCAAAATTGAAGCTGATTATTCACTTTTTGTCTCTACATTCCATGTGGGGAAGCTCACAACCCCTGGATGGAAGATTCCTTCACTCAATTCCTTCATTGATCCCCTAACAAGTGAACACGATAGGCTTGTCCAGATGGGGATCATCAGATCCTCCCATGATCAAGCCCTCCATGTCTCAGGGACCAAAGATCTAAAGGGTAAAGGAAAGCAACAGAAGAAACCAAAAACTAAATTCGAAGCTCCTAAGCCTAAAGTTGAAAACCAGTAGCATGAAGAGTCTTCTGGCTCAAAGAAGAACAAAGGAAAAGGGCATCATGGAAAAGAAAATGTCAAGTGTTCATATTGTGGAAGGTCGAGAACCACACTGTCACATTTCTTCTTCCACCCTGAACATGCTTGCATGAAGAAGAAACTTGATGAAGCTACCTCTCTCCTTGAGAGAAATCACATCAATCTTCTAAAAATATTTCAGAGGAGAGATCATCAAGGTCAAGAACCACAGCATGAAAGAGGTCATGCCCTCATGGAAAGCACTTCGAATTCCAAAGCAATATTGATAGATTCTAGAGATTTGAACCACATGATGGCTGAAATAGACTCCCTCTCATATTTGGAGACCGACAAATGCATCCCCATCCACATGGGAGATGACTCCACCATCATTTCAGAAGGAAAAGGTACTGTAGATCTTGAGAATGGCTATTTTTCAAATGTTTTGTATGTACCATCTCTGGCATCAAACATCCTGAGTGTTTATCAAATGACACATATGGGAGTGACCAAGAGAGTATCCTTGAGCTCGAATGATGTAGAGATCACATAACTTGCATCCAGGAAACTTGTAGCTAAAGGCCTTGCAAACCATCATGCAAAAGCCAATGAGTTCTCCCATTTTGTGGTGGATGCAAAGCCCACTGCATTGCTGATTCATGGAAATGAAGTTAGTATATTGTGGCATGAGAGGTTAGACCATATCAAATTCAAATAATTGCAGCAATTACAGAAAAATTCTATGGTTGAAGGCCTCCCATTCATCAAGGCAACCACTGGAATTTGCAAGGGCTGTGTTGTTGGAAAGCACCATGAGCACAAGTTCGATTGGGGGAAGGCAAGCTGAGCATCATGCATCTTGGGACTGATACATTCTGATATCAGTGGTCCCATGCCTATCAAATCCATGAATGGATAAAAATACATTCTAACTTTTATTGATGATTTTTCCAGGTACACATGGGTCTTCTTTATAAAAAAGAAGTCTGAAGTCTGTGGAAAATTCACTGATTTAAAGGCCTTGATCGAGAATGCATCTGGACAAAAGATCAAGATATTGAGATATAATAATGGCAGGGAGTATGTCAGTAATTAGTTGCTGCACACATTTTCCCAAAGTGGTATTCAGGTCCAGCATTCAATTCCCTACACTCCCCAGCAAAACAGTGTAGCGGAGAGGAAGAATCGGTCTCTCAAGGAGATGACCACCTGTATGTTGGAATCAAAGAAGTTGGCTGCAAATTTGTGGGATAAATCCATGCATGCTCCAGCATATATTAAAAATATATTTCTAAACTCATCCATGAAAGGTAACACCCCTTTCAAAGCATACTTCGGACACAAGACGGATGTGTCAAATCTACGGGTGTTTGGGTCCACTGCATGGGCCTGAATTCCACTTGATAAAAGGAGGGATTTGCAACCAAAAAGCATAGAATATATATTTATTGGGTATCTTGATGAATCAAAAGGTTTCAATATGTTGGATATTAAAACAAAAAATATCATCATCGAAAGGAGTGTCAAGTTCGATGAGCCTCTTCAGGAGGTGGAACTAGTGAAGGAGAAAATTGCTGAATTTCCTTCCTATTCTACTGAATATTTGGATGATGAAATTGGGGTGATGAGCATGATTTGGATCCTCTAATTTTTGATATCAGTGTACAAAAAAAATTATATTCTGACTTAGAACCTGAAGTACAAAATCATCTCCCAACATGGGCCCGACAAACACTCTCCTCCGCAGGAGATAACATTGGAAATCCGGATGATCCAAGGAGAACCCGGTTTGATTTCCAAAGAGTAGGTAATGCACTCTCTTGTCCTGATTATTTGATGTTTGAATATTGTTATTTTATGATAAATTCAGACCCAAATTCCTACTACCATGCTCGGAAGGATCTGGGATGGCAAGTTGCCATGGATGAAGAGATGAATTCGCTTCAGAAAAACACTACTTGGGAGCTAGTTTCTCTTCTTCTGGGAAGGAAATTGGTTCAATGCAAGAGGGTGTTTTGGAATAAGGTTGCTCCAGATGGAAGCACCTACAAATATAAGGCAATTCTGGTGGAAAAAGGTTTCTCCCAGGTCCAAGGCGTGGACTACCATGATACTTTTGCACTGGTTGCAAAAATGGACTCCATCCGCCTAGTTTTGACAATTTCAGCATCTAAGCACTGGGAAGTGCATCATATGGATGTGAATTAAGAATTTATACATGGAGGTATTCATGAGGAGATATACATGAAGCATCATGAGGGCTACATCTCTTATCCATATTTGGTTTGCAAGCTAAAGAAGTCACTATACGGGTTAAAACAGGCCCCAAGAGAGTGGTATTCCAAGATGGATGCATTCCTTCTCTCGCAAAAATTCCAAAGGTGTAGATCATATACAAATGTGTATATACAATAGTATTATGGTAATTTGATTATTATTGTTTTATATGTTGATGACTTACTAATCACAGGTAGCACAGTTTCTTCTATTTCAGTCATCAAAACTGCTCTCCACAATGCATTTCAAATGAGCGATTTGGGGCTTTTAAAACAATTTTTGGGGCTCGAAATTGAGCAAAATTATGATGGGATAATGGTAACTCAGTTCAAATACATATCAGAACTTTTAGTCAAGTTTAACATGGCTGAATGTAGATCTGCTCTATTCCCTTTCCTTTTAGGGATCAGCCTTGAAGAAGGAAAAAGCACACCTCCTATGGACTGCATTATTTATCGACAACTGATTGGTAGCTTGTTGTACTTGACTCATTATCGGTTTGATATTTATTATGCCATGAATGATGTATCAATGTACATGCAGAATCCCCATGATATTCATTGGAAGGTAGCCAAGAGGATCCTACATTACATTAAGGGAACCAGGACCTATGACATTCATTATGCTGCAGACTCTGAGCTAGAGCTGGTTGGATACACAGATTCCAATTGGGAAAGTGATTCTATTGATTGAAAGTCAAATTTTGGATATGTCTTCATGTTTTGTGGTGGCCCCATTTTCTGGTCTAGAAAAAAGTAGGCCACCATAGCGTTGTCTTTAGCAGAGGTTGAGTATTGAGGAGCGGTGAATGCTTGCATCTAAGCTGTTTGGTTGCAAGGAATTCTTTCAGAGTTTGATATTGGCAGTAATTTGTCCACTATCCTCTTTTGTGACAATCAAAGTGCTATTAAGATATCCACAGATCCAGTTACCAGGCAGAGGACCAAGCATGTAGAGATACACATGCACTATATCAAGGAGCTAGTGCATGACACGACCATCATTCTGCAATACTGCCCGACTGATGAGCAGATTGCAGACATATTCACCAAGATATTTTTAGAAAATAAGTTCACTTACCTCCGTTCACTATTGGGGGTGAGTTCATAAGGGTGATCCAACTACTTTCAGTGTTCAACTTGAAGGGGGGGTTTTCCCACTAGGTTTTCCCTCTTTTCCTCACTTAGTTTGTTTTGCATTATTTGAGTTTCAGTATTGTATAGGGTGACCTATGGCCTTTGTTGCTGGGGCCCTAGCATTCTTATGCACTTTATGTTTTCTACTTCTCCTGAGTATAGCTTAATGGGGGGTGTTGGAGACATTTACCACCATACACACTCATTTTGGTCAATTTGGCCTAGTTAAACCACTATCCTAAGTTTTATTGACTTAATTGACATTAGAGGAGCATTGTATGAAATCAGCATGAGCACACCCATGCCTACCTTCAGTCATGGAGGCTAACTAATCCTTCTCCTTCATTCGAGGAGGCTAACTAGAGCACTTTAGGGGTGATCTAAGTGTCATAAATGCACTTAATTGTTAACTAATGGTTACAATCAGTTAAATAGGGAAATGAAGATGTCTCCTTTCATTAAATTGATTATGTAATGATTATTTAATGATCTGGAGTCAATAGGGGCACCTCCAACCACTTTTGATGGTCAGTTACACTTCAGTTAAACTCATCGGGGTTCATTGGAGTCATTGATGCGCTACCACTTGTTGGTTGGCTTGCAGTTACATGTGTCAGAGCTACTTTCAATTAGACTCAGTCATTTATTGCACTCTGAATTCAGTTAGGGCTCAGTTGAGTCAATTAGGGTTTTGATCAGTGGTTAACTTGAGTGTTTACTGTGGCTTACATTCAGTTAAGCTAGACTCACTCATTCAATTCGAATGACCTCCTTGGGAATTCAAATTGTATTGGCATTCATGCATCTGGAATGATTATTGTATTGTATCATCATTCTTTCATTTTGAATATACAGAGCTTCTACTTCCATTGCAGCACCATTTTGCCAATTTTATGCATATTTTTCTATATTCTTTGTGAGACTGTGTTTTCAGTTCCTAGACCACTGTGACAAATTAATACATTGATCAAACATTCATGGTGAAATTGAACAACTAAGAGAATAAATTGGTTAGCATGACATTACATACATTAAACTTTGTGTAATAAAATGATGATATAATAGGAAGAATTTGAATCCACTAGGTATGATTCAAATTCACCAACTTGGATTGAATCTAGTGCTAACTCAATGTGGGAAAATCTCCACTAGAATCTCACTAATGTAACTCAGTACAACTAAATCAGTTCTTAGTCAATTAACTGAACAAGGTAGGTAGGAAAAGGAACCTACCTCCTAAAATTAGGAAAATGTGGCGCTAAACTAGCCAGAGATGAACTAATTGTTGTCTATCTGGAGGTAACTTAACACAAACTAAGGTGAACTGATGATGGGCCTCCCATGATTGGTCAATGCACGTTCACTTTGCATTGCCTCTTCTACTGTCTAGTAATTTGATTGGTCGATGCTTATTTGATGTGTATTTCCTCTTTTACTCTTTAGTGATTTGATTGATCAATGCTTTTACATCGCCTCTTTTACTATGCAGTGACTCGATTGGTTGATGCTTGTTATTATGCATTTCATCTTTTACTCATAAGTGACTTGATTGGTCGACGCGTGTCCATTGTGCATTGCCTCTATTATTGTACATTGAATTAATTGGTAAATTCTTAAGTATTGTGCATGGAATGATTACTGATTTGTAATTGCAAGAATTATTAATACATTTTGTGTGATTGTTATGCATATGCATTAGGTATGAATGTGCATGCATAGTGTATTGAGTAATTCGGGAAATGGAGGGAAGAGATTTATTCCCTCTACATATATTGCATTCACATGTTTAGGATGATCATGAAAGGATTTATTGAGTATGCATTGAATTAATTAATATTGAAATGCTTCTTATTGTATGATTGATTTATGGGAACTTAGATAATTACTATGCACTATTATGATTGGAATATTGTATGATAACTGTTATCCCTAAATTTGAACCTAGACTGCTAGGGTTCAAGCTCAGAGAAATATTTTTAAAGATAATTCAATAAAATCAAAATCAAGACTGAATTGGTATGTAATCAAAGATATAGGAAAATCATATTAACCATTAAAGATCTGTATAACATAAAATATAATACAAAATTCAATAACAGGGAAAATACGAGCATGAATTTATGGAATGGATCTGACTCTGTCACTAGAGGTTTGAAAGGTAACTGTATTTTATTACAAGAATCATGTAATGGATTGTACTTGACCACACACAGGATAAAACATAAAAAACACAATTCATAAAAATACAAAATCAGCTCGTAACCATAATAATATCAAATTAGAACCTATATTGAAGATGCAGAGATTTCCATGTCATACAGTATACAAAAATTGGATTCCCATCTCCGATTTCCACCCCTCTCGAGCATATCATTTTGCTCTTATATAACATTTGGATCATTTACATTCAGATTTCTAATACCATGCCTTGCGCCTCGAGATAGGCAATGCACTCATTAGGAAATCACTACATGGAATTTGAATAAAGAATTTAGTACAACTGAATGCACTATTGTAGAAGAGATATTCAATACGTTTCTTCCAGATCATACTCAGAAACCTCCTTCTTGAATCGATTTCAAAATATGTGCTTATGATTTCTTATGGCCGCCTTAATCTATTGACACAAAGTGTCATGAGATAAGGAAATATAACTATTTTATCTTTTAAATGTAACACATTCTCATCAAGACACCTGGAAAAGATCAAAGTCAGGAACTGAGTTGAGCATATTAATTCGATGTTGTTGAACTGTCCATTACGTGCGCTAAGGAGAGGATTTGACTAGATCTTTGACCAAAGATCCATGTTCGTTCTAGATGACCTGGGTATGATCTGAGTAGCAAATAACCATCACAAATCTTCAATCTCTAGAGCCTATGTGTCCATTTTCCAACAAAACACCTGGAAATATCATAACCTTCAAAATTGGAAAAGGAACGGAACCACCGGAACTAGGAGCACAATCATGCCATATATAATTTTGAACCACATCATGGTGCCTCTTATATCTTTGTGATTTTCATTTTGAGTTGATGGGATGATAATAAATAATCCCAACAGTAAGTAGAGAATAGTTGGTACAACAACTATCAAAAGGATAAATTTATTTACATCAGGCTGCAGAAAAGCTTTGATAAATAGTTACAAACATGGCACCACTCAACCCAAGCTGAGACTTTAATATACCCATCGCTTTGCCTCGTTTTTCCTTAGAGAATATTGGCAGCTGCTTCACATATTGAAAACACCTGGTTGCCTAGCCAATGCATGTAGAGTGTGCCTAATTTATCATCAAAAAGAAATCTACCCCCAACTGAATTGCAAGCAAAGGAATGTATTCTATAATTGCAAGTCGAACTCTCTAGTGGCTATCTTCTACAAGATCAATGATTGCTGGCAAAAGAGATTGAGACAGCAAATCAATTCCAATCACCTGATTCACTTGATCAAGCTTTCTTATGATGTTAAGCCGTACATCATGGAATTCATAGTGAAAAGTTAAAACAACTTAGTAAAAGGATGAACAAGTCAATGTTACAAGCCATCGATTCATGAAAATTCTAATTTGTGATAGCCACCAAACTCCAACAAATACATGAAAAGCTTGACTTCAAGAAAATTTGCTGAGAAACTAATGGCATCCTCAAGATTGAAATATTTAAGATGACATCATGACCTGATAACATGCCCAAAGTGCTTCACCAACAAAGTATCTTACATCAACATCAAGATATTCACTTAGCTCAAAAAAGAAAGGGTGAATGGACTGCTCTACAACCAAGTGATCAACAATTGGAAACAAGGACTACAACACCTTTGCGACATTGAATTTGATGTTTGGAACCTTGTCCTTTGAAGTGTTAATGACAACAAGTAACATTGTTTGGAATGTGATTTCCCGTCCCATGATTGGAGCTAGAAGTGAAGTAGCATTCAAAATCGTCATACGATACAAGTAGTGAGGATTTGATATCTTCTCCAGGACCTGTGGAACAATATGCTGCATTGCCCATTCTGGACCAAATTCTTCAGCAAGTTGCTTCAAGTTATAAATCCTTTTTGGGGTAGCTTGGAGCTTTGAGAAAATTATGTTAAGACAATGAACCTTTTGGCTCTCCTCCACAAATGCATAAAACTGTGGGATCGATTGAGGGCCACCTTAGATGAAACCATTCTGTGTGCTGCCAAAAACTTATAACTTTTGCTAGAGCATATCTAATGACAACAATAACTAA